>MU769006.1:5952-32635 GCA_026770625.1 Nicotiana glauca
TTTCAAAATTTTCATTTTAAGGCCGAAACACGTCAAACGACGTCCGTTTTCAACAAAACTTTATAGGAAGTGCTTAAACAACATATAAGACTTGTACCGGGCGTCGGAACCAAAATACGAGCCCGATACCATTAATTTTCAATCAAATTTCATTTTCATTTTCCGTAAACATTTTCACAGAAAATTTTATTTCTCGGGCCTGGGACCTCGGAATTCAATTCCGGGCATACGTCCAAGTCCCATATTTTCCTACAGACCTTCCGAGACTGTCAAATTACAGGCCCGGGTTCGTTTACCAAAAATATTGACCGGAGTCAAATTTACTCATTTTAATATCAAAACTTAGCAAATTTTCACAGGATTTCATATTTGAGCTTCCTGTTACGCGTATGGACTGCGCATGCAAATCGAGAAAACTATAAATGAGGTTTTAAAGGCCTCAGAAGCTCGGAATGAATAAGAAAACAAGTGATGACCCTTTGGGTCGTCACATGTATCTACCCCGGTGGGCGATACTGTTGTTGTAGACTGTGTGTACCAGTCATGTGTAGTGACTATTAGGGGTCTAGAGACCTGAGTGGATCTATTTCTATTGAGCATGGTGGATTTTGATGTTATTTTGGGCATGGATTGGCTATCTCTGTGTCGTGCTATTCTAGACTGTCATGCTAAGACAGTCACTTTGGCAATTCCGGGTGTGTCCGGGATCGAGTGGCGTGGTGTGACTGATTATGTTCCTAGTAGAGTTATTTCGTTCTTGAAGGCCCATCGTATGGTTTGGAAGGGTTGTCTTTCATATTTGGCATTTGTGAGGGATGTTGGAGCTGAGACTCCTAGCATTGATTCTGTTCCAGTCGTGCGGGATTTTCCCGATGTGTTTCCTGCGCACCTGCCGGGCATGCCACCGGACAGGGATATTGATTTTGGTATTGACCTGGTGTCGGGCACTCAGCCTATCTCTATTTCGCCGTATCATATGGCACACGCGGAGTTGAAAGAATTGACGGACCAACTTCAGGAACTCCTAGATAAGGGGTTCAATCGGCCTAGTGTGTCACTTTGGGGTGCACCAGTTCTGTTTGTGAAGAAGAAGGATGACACAATGAGAATGTGCATTGATCACAGACAATTGAACAAAGTAACAGTGAAGAACAAGTATCCTTTGCCTTGCATTGATGATTTATTCGACCAGTTTCAGGGAGAAAAAGTGTTCTCCAAGATTGATCTCCGTTCGGGTTATCACCAGTTGAAGATCAGGGATTCAGATATTCTTAAGACTGCCTTCAGGACCAGATATGGTCATTATGAGTTTCATGACATGTCTTTCCGGCTGACCAATGCCCCCGCAACGTTCATTCATTTGATAAACAGTGTATTTCGACCTTATCTAGATTCATTCGTTATTGTATTCATTGATGATATTCTGGTGTACTCGCGTAGTCAGGAGGAGCACGCAGAGCATTTGAGAGTTGTATTGCAGAGATTGAGGGAAGAGAAGCTTTATGCAAAGTTCTCCAAATGTGAGTTATGGCTCAGTTCAGCGGCTTTCTTGGGGCACGTGGTGTCCAGCGAGGGTATTAAAGTTGAACCGAAGAAGATAGAGGCGGTTCAGAGTTGGCCTAGACCATCCTCAACCACAGAGATTCGTAGCTTCCTTGGTTTGGCGGGTTATTATTGCAGGTTTGTTCAGGGATTCTCATCTATTGCATCGCCCTTGACCAAGTTGACTTAGAAGGGTGCTCCATTTTTTGAGTCGTACGAGTGTGAGGAGAGCTTTCAGAAGCTCAAGACAGCTTTGAACACAACTCCAGTATTGGTTTTGCCATCAGCTTCAGGTTCTTATACCGTTTATTGTGATGCTTCGAGAGTTGGGATTGGTTGTGTATTGACGTAGGTGGGAAGAGTTATCGCTTATGTTTCTCATCAATTGAAGCCCCATGAGAAGAACTACCCTGTTCATGATTTGGAGTTGACTGCCATAGTTCATGCATTGAAGATTTGGAGGCATTACTTGTACGGCGTATCTTGTGAGGTATTCACCAATCATCGCAGTCTTCATCATTTGTTCAAGCAGAAGGATCTTAATTTGAGGCAGCGGAGATGGTTGGAGTTGCTTAAGGATTATGATATCACCATATTGTATCATCCGGAAAGGCCAATGTAGTGGCTGATGCTTTAAGCCGAAAGGCAGTGAGCATGGGGAGTTTGGCGAACATTCCAGTTGGGGAGAGACCCTTTGCTGTTGATGTCCAGGCCTTGGCCAATCGGTTTGTGAGGTTAGATATTTTAGAGCCCAGTCGGGTATTGGCTTGTGTGGTTTCTCGGTCTTATTTATATGATCGCATTAGAGAGCGCCAGTATGATGATCCGTATTTGCTTGTCCTTAGAGAAAAAGTTCAACATGATGATGCCCGAGATGTGACCATCGGTTATGATGGGGTATTGAGGATGCATGGCCGGATTTGTGTGCCCAATGTGGATGGGCTCAGAGAGTTGATTCTGGAGGAGGCCGGTATTCCATTCATTCGGGTGTCGCGAAGATGTATTAGGATTTGAAACAACACTATTGGTGGATAATGATGAAGAAAGATATTGTGGGATTTGTAGCTCGGTGTCTCAACTGTCAACATGTAAAATATGAGCATCAGAGACCGGGGGCTTGCTTCAGCAGATGATTATCCCCGAGTGGAAATGGGAGAGAGTCACTATAGATTTTGTGAGTGGCCTTCCTCCGACTTTGAAGAAGTTTGATGCTATTTGGGTGATTATGGATCGGCTGACTAAGTCCGTGCACTTCATTCCTGTGTGTACTACCTATTCTTCAGAGCGGCTGGCAAGGATCTTTGTCCGAGAGATTGTTCGGTTGCATGGTGTTCCAGTTTCTATCATCTCAGATAGAGGCACTCAGTTTACTTCCCAGTTTTGGAAGTCTTTTCAGCGAGAGTTGGGTACTCAGGTGGATTTGAGCACAACATTTCATCCTCAGACGGACGGGCAGTCTAAGCGTACTATCCAGATATTGGAGGACATGTTGCGTGCCTGTATTGTTGATTTCAGAGGGTCTTGGGATGAGTTTCTACCACTTGCAGAGTTTGCTTATAATAACAACTATCATTCGAGTATTTAGATGGCTCCATATGAGGCTTTGTATAGGAAACGGTGCAGATCTACAGTCGGTTGGTTCGAGCTCGATGAGGCTAAGTTGTTGGGGACTGATTTGGTTCAGGATGCTTTAGAGAAGGTGAAGGTGATTCAGGAGAGGCTTCGTACAGCGCAGATGCGATAAAAGAGTTATGTGGACCGGAAGGTTCGAGATGTGTCCTACATGCTTGGTGAGAAGGTCTTGCTGAAGGTTTCGCCCATGAAGGGTGTTATGAGGTTTGGAAAGAAAGGGAAGTTGAGTCCGCAGTTCATTGGGCCTTTTGAGGTGCTTTGGAGGATTGGGGAGGTGGCGTATATGCTTGCTTTACCACCCAGCTTGTCGAGTGTGCATTCGGTATTTCATGTTTCTATGCTCCGGAAGTATGTGGGGGATCCGTCTCATGTTTTGGATTTCAGCACGGTTCAGTTAGATGGTGATTTGACATATGATGTGGAGCCAGTAGCTATTTTGGGTCGTCAGGTTCAAAAGTTGAGATCAAAGGATATAGCTTTAGTGAAAGTGCAGTGGAGAGGTCGGCCTATGGAGGAGGCTACCTAGGAGACCGAGCGGGAGATGCAGAGCAGATATCCTCACCTATTTGAGGCTTCAGGTATGTTTCTTGATTCGTTCGAGGACAAACGTTTGTTTAAGTTGGGGAGGATGTGACGACCCGACCAATCGTCTCACGAGTTACCGCTCCGGTTTCCCCCATTTCTGTTTCTTTATGCTCGTTATCCGTGTCTTATATGATTGAGTTGGTTTGGAGTGGATTTGGTAAGAAATGAGGCACTTAGTCTCCTTTAGGAAGGCTTAGTTTGGAAAAGTCAATTGGATGTTGACTTATGTGTTAGAGGGCTCGGATATGACTTCTGATCGTTCGGTTAGCTTCGAGAGGTGAATTGTGACTTAGGAGTGTGATCAGAATTGGTTTTGGAGGTCTATTGTAGAATTAGGCTTGAATTGGCGAAGTTAGTATTTTTGGTAATTCCGGTTGGTGGGTGAGATTTTTATCCGAGGGTCAGAATGAAATTTCGAGAGTTGTTGTAGCTTCGTTGTGTCATTTGGGATGTGTGTGCAAAATTTCAGGTCATTTGGACGTGGTTTGGTTGGGTTTTTGATCAAAAGCGTATTTCGGAAGTTTTTAGAAACTTAGGCTTGGATTTGAGGTGATTTGGTAGATTTGATGTTGTTCTGATGATTGGAACAAGTTCGAATAAGGTATTGGGTTGTGTTGGTGCTTTTGGTTGAGGTCCCCGGGGCCTCGGGGTGGTTTCTGATGGCTAACGGGAAGTGTTGGAACTTGAGTGATTGCAGATTTTTTGCTGCTTCTGGTGTTTTCGCACCTGCGGTTTGGGGACCGCAGGTGCGGTATCGCAGATGCGATAATTTGGGTCGCAGAAGCGGAAAGGCTGAGGGAGAATAGGAACCGCACCTGTGGATCTGAAAATGCGGTTAAGCGGGATTTAATGAGTTTCCGCAGATGCGAAGAAATGACCACAGATGCGGTACCGCAAAAGCGGGTATGTGACCGCAGAAGCGGTTATGACTGGGCAGAATGTATATATGTTTCTTCTTCGCGATTTTTGAAGGGTTTATTCATTTTTTAACTTCGGACTTAGAGTTTTTGGGCGATTTTGAAGAGAGATTTCAAGGGAACTTGGTAAGGTAAGGATTTTGGACTTAAAACACAATTCTATGGTGATATTTCATGAATTAAGACTGAAATTTAAGGAATTAATGGAGTAAAAATAGAGGTTTAGGGCTTGAGTTTAAGAGGGCTTAATTTGAAGATTTGAGGGGTCAATTGAACTCCGATTCTTGTGTTTTTTATATGTACAAACTCGTGGGGAGATAAGGAATCTAATGATGTGAAATTTTTTGAGTTTCGAGAAGTGGGCCCGGGGCTCGAGTTTTGCTAATTTCGTGATTTTCGATATTTTTCGGTTGTTTTTGCTTGGGCTTTGTTCCCTTAGCATATTGTGACGTATTCGTTCTGCTTTTAGTTAGATTCGACTCGCGTGGAGGTCGATTCGAGAGGCAAAGGCGTCGCGAGCTAGAGTTGTAGCCGGTTCGAGGTGAGTAATGATTATAAATGATGTCCTGAGGGTTTAAAACCTCGGATTGCACATCGTAAAGCTATATTGAGATGAGACACGCGATTGATGATGAGCGTGGGGTCGTTTACTATTGGGGACTGTGACTTGGTCCGTCCCGATCGATATTTTATCGCGTATTTGACTGAAATTTATTTGTTATCATCCTAAATTGAGTTGATTGCCATAATCGGGCTTCGTACCAACTATTTGAACCCTTCGGGGACTTTTATAACTATTTCCTGACTGTTTTGACTTATTACTCAAACTCAGTCGTACTGTTTTTCACTGTTTTGCAACTCCGCCACTTTTACTTGATTTGGAAACTTAAATGATATTTTAAATGATATTTTGTGCTGAGAACTACTATTTTACCAACGCCCGAGGGGCTTATGTGATTTTGGGCTGAGTACGGCCGCGGGCTAGATGTGAGGATACTTTGATACTGATATGAGGTCGAGGGCCTAGATTTGATGCCACGAGATGAATTGATATTGCGCTTAGGTCGTAAGGGGCCCCTCCGGAGTTTGCACACCCCCAGTGAGCACGGGTACCCATTGAGAGCTGAGAGCGAGCCCGAGGGGCTGATGTTGTTCTGAGAGCGAGCCCGAGGAGCCATACTGTTCTATGTGTTTATTTCACTTATACTGCCTGTCATTCATTTTCTTATTCATTGTAAATATATCTCATTCTGCTTTTCATTGGTTTACTGCTTACAACTGCTTATTTAACTATGTTATTATAGATTACCCTGTGTGTACGTGATCTCTTATTCTCAATCGTTATTTTTGTTTATTACTCACTGGGTCGGAGTACTCACATCACTCCCTGCACCTTGCGTGCAGATCCAGGTGCTCCAGAGGTTGAGTGAGAGTTGTTCAGTCTTTCAGCATTTGCTGGGGGTGTCGAGGTAGCTGCATGGCGTCCGCAACCCTGATTTCTCCCTTCTATCCTTTTGTTTCTGCATTTTTCCTAGACTGTTTATGTAGTAGGTTATTGAACTTGTACTAGAGGCTCAACACTTGTGACACCAGATCAGTATGGGCTATGTAATAGTATTATCTTTTGACTTCCGCATATTTAACTTACTGTTTCAGACCTTTATTATGTTAATCTGGTAACTAAACGGTGTTAGTTGTTAATGGATTTTATAAGGAAGATGGGTTGTGGTTGATAATTGGTCTGGTTGGCCAAGTAGTGTGTTGGGTGCCAGTATGATCGGGGTTTGGGTCGTGACAAATAGAGAGTCTAACTTTCTCATTTTTAGAGGTTTAAACTGCATGTATTTATTATCTTGTTCAATTTAAGCCAGCTGACATATTAGATGATCGAAGACATATTCCTGAGATGAAAATCATGATAGCTTTTTAGCACTGGTTGGTGACTGTAAATTTGCCTTCAGGCTGTTAAGACTTGCTTCTAAATCAGTTTAAATGACTTGAAGAAATTTTGTCAAAGAGTGCATTAAGAAATTAAGAGAGCTCCATTTGTCTTTAGACTTGTGTTATGTGATCAGCTCTTCAGTATACACCTCTTTATTTTTGAATAACTCCCTTAACATAAAGAGAACACTAGTTATTTATGATATCAAGTAATTCAAAATTGGAGAGGAGCTACTATGATCATCTATAATTGATTATGGAGTTATTGTGATTTCTTTCTGATATTTGTTTCGTTGGTGTATCCGCATTGTGGTCCTGTTGAGTCTTAATTTTATCTACTTAAGTACTTTTCAATATTATTTTTCAGCCCACCTATTTATTCTGAATATGATGACAAGCTTAACTATATTGCTTTTCTTGCAAGTTATCAATTTTAGTTGTGTCCTTTTCTTGCGAGAAACCGTGTTAGATGGATATTTTTCATCAAGATCATGTATTTTGTTCTCAAGTATATTTTCTTACTCTTTTGTTTATGATTCCAGAATCAGATTGAAGTATTTCTCACTTTTCACGAGTGATCATCAATCCACTGAAAGTACAGATTTTCTCCACTTTTTTCTCACATCAACCTTCAAGAAACTTAATGTAGACCTACTCTGGCTGCTGTGTAACTATACAATTTAACAAGCGATTCAATCATTCAGCACTTGAAGTCTTCATAGTATGCAAACTCTTACCAATCACCTGTTTCCAATATAACCTAAGGGAACCAATAACTGCAGAAAATTTCAGTGGTGTAGAACCACACAACTTGATGTGTGAGCACCTATTCTTCATTTTGGTCAATTGCACAAAAGGTCATTCAGATGCTATAGTGAGGTAGGGAAAGATAAATTCCCAATTAATGTTGTCATTTGTTTCTAGTGACTTTGCCATCTTATGTGTACTTATTGCAATCTTGAGTTGATAGTATTTGTGATAACTTCCTTGTTCTCCAACTTTGACTTTGACTTTAAAGAGTAAATTTTTTCCTTTGTTGTTAAAAAGTCAGGACCTATTGAGAATCTATTTTGGTTCTGCCTCTGCCTATCTTACGCTTTCTTGGTCTTTTCTACAGATTGTTGGTTGTGAAATAGGATTAATCCAAGAACATTGATATACTGTTATCTCTTCGATGTTCTCATTTCGATGATCTCAATGTACATCAGATTTTGCTTTCAGCTGAAGATAAAAGAGACATCAATAGTACACTTGGCTTGGTTAATCAGTTCCTCAAATTTTTCAGTTGAGAATTTCTATTTTTTGACGTTTTTAAAATGCCAAAAAATAAGAAATGGCCATGTCAAAGCGATGTATATTGTTCATTAGGTTTTTTTAGATGGCCCTACAAAATTAGGCGATTTGAAGCCGGTCATCCGAACTCTTATAGATGGCGTGGATTATAGCACACAAAAATTTAGTAATCGTCCTAGATTTCTGTTTTGTCACGACCCTAGTTCACCATTCGTGAACATGTTATGACGGCACCTAGTCGCTACGATTAGGTAAGCCTGACAGTACGGAAACAACATCATTTGCAGAAAATAATTAATTAAAACTGTATATAAGTGCCGCTCGACAAATACCACTCAACATCACAAGTCTAAAACAAAATCCCAAAACCCGGAAACTCACGGGCAACACAGGCTATAGAAATGTATAACGAAGGGCTCTAAACTCCAGAACGCCTACATCAATGAACAACAGGATCTAAGCACTACAAGATAGAATAAGAGGGAGACTCTTCGGTCTGCAGACGCAGCAGATATACCTCAAAGTCTCCATAGCTCTCCCTAATCACTGATAATGCGCCTGAGTGGGGTACCTGGATCTACACATGAAAAACATGCGCATAAGATGCGTGATTACACCACAACGATACTCAGTAAGTGCCAAGCCCAACCTCGGTCGGGTAGTGACGAGGAAGGTCAGGGCCCTACTGAGATAAAACATAATAATAAGAATGTACATTATGAAAACAGATAGAATAATGGAAACAACAACGAAATAAGACAGAATATACAAATCAACAACAAATAACCAAAGTAAAGAATAAACACGGAAATGTACAGCTCAATACCAAAGATGCAATGAGGATCTCCCAGGATACCGTCCTGTAGTCCTTTCTCAACTGTCCATTGGATCTCCCGCTATACCGTCCCGTACTTCAACTATCAATGTGTAGGGGGATCTATCGGGAATCTAACCCGCAGTCCCAAAGTAAATAAGCAGGGGGATCTATCGAAAATTTAACCCGCAGTCCCAAAGTAAACAAAAAAGGGGGAGCTACCGAAATTCCACATCCGTAGTCCCAATGTAAATACACACCAACAGCAAGAGAACAATTAGAAACGGAATTAAACACCAAGGTAATAGGAGTTCTAACCTAACATGCTTCACATAAGGCAACAAGGCAAATTAAGTAACTAAACATACTTTTCTAGACTATCACAGGCTATATTTGAAAGTAAACAAAGCAAGTAAGAAAGGAATATCATCTTGATCATTTTAAAGTAAAAATCGAATTTTCAACAATTAGCTCAAGTACGCGCTCGTCACCTCACGTACAAGGCACTAAATCATCAATAACAAGTGTCACACCTCTTTTTTTCCCCACAATCTCTATTACGAGGTTGAGTTAGAAGAGTTTTTCCAATTGAAGTGACTTTTTAAAAAGGGATTATTTATTATTTAAAGTCGCCACTTGAAATTGAGTTTTGGTGTTCCAAGTCACATTTTATTTGAATACCCTTTCAAAAGGAAGATTTGACTCCTAATTTATGGTCTACGAAACAGAAGACTGAGTAAGAAATTCTGTTGACTGAGAGGAAGATGTAAGGCACCCCTCAAGTCCCGTGGTTCTAGCACGGTCACTCTTATTGACTAATGTAAGGCTTAAATTAATTTTTGACTATTCTTGTATTTTATTGATTATGAATTGTCTAATACCACTTCAATTAATTTATTATATTTTATCGATTATTTTTACCTAGATGCGGTATGCACACAAGGTATTCCTTCAAAGGTAGATGTTAAACCAAGGTACTGAATGTACACATAGTTAAAATATAATTATTTTAAATTTAAAGGCGTCAAAACGCGGGAATGCGCACATGAACCCTTATTACTTAAGCATATCAATACAAGGTTCAGGTATGAATACATGGTCTAATATTTAAAGTGCATCTAAAAATTTTCTAGTCTATTTTTAGTATTTCTTTCCTAAGCTTGAGATTAGTTGTGAAGCATATTGAATTATGGATAACAAATTCACATGGAAAAATAATATGTATCCAACCCCAAATTATCTATCCAAGTACACTTAACTAACTAATAAAATCAAAGATCAGTTATATGAAACCATGTACAACTAACATTAACAGAACTATACTAACAGAATGTGAAGCATTTTTTGAAATAAAGCCACAATAAAAAATTAAAATAAACTAAAGCTACTATTCATATTTTCTAATATAAAGGCACACAAAATAACGCACAGAAATAAAAGAGAAAGGGAAAGACTAGAGGACCTTTATTGCTAAAATTTCCAGCAAGTACAATGAAGAATAGGCTCACAAACAGTAAAAATCCAAATCCAGCGCTTAACCAGGACCTCAAACGACGGAACTCTAACGCGACTTCACTTCGGCGTTGGCTTTTGACGGTATTTTTTGTTGCTGATTCAGTTGTGTTTGGAGAGCTCTAAAAACTGGTTTTACTAATGGAAGGCTGCTGAAAAACTCCCAGCAACTAAATTCTCACATCACTTGCCCTCTCATTTTTTCTTTGCTTTCCGTGTTCCCTTCGCCAAATCTGTCTCCCTTTTGTGTATTTGTGAGTGTTTCCTTTTATAATGAAGAACAATGGTAGTTATCAAAGTCTTGTGCCAAGGAGTTGAAGTGAGGACGTGGGATTGAGGTTCAGAAAAGAATTAAGACGTGAGGTGTGGGCTGGAGTAGATTGACGTGAAGGGGTGGGAGGTTTTGGGAGATCATGGGTAGGTTGACTCATTTTTTATATTTGAATTGGTTATCAAATTTTTAAAAGTCACGTGAATGCTTGTTACTTGTTCTTTTTCTTCTTCTATTTTTTGTTTATTTTCTTTTATAAGTAAAATTTAATTAAACTATTAAGACAACAAATATTAATTAACTAACTCTAGTCTAGCACAATATATATAATTATAAGAAATGAATATTCACATATACTTTAAGTAATACTAAGAAAGACTCTATAGCTTACTATTAAAATTCTAATTAAACGAAATCATATATATATATATATTGTGATTTTTATTTTCTTTTTACAAATAGAAATAAAATATGTTCTATAAGAATATATATATATTAAACCTAAAAGAAATATTTACACTAAATTAGTTTGGGTTTGGTCAAAAATTAGGTGTTCACAGCATGCCCCTCTTTGCTTGGAAACATGAAGAGTTTTCAGGCAGAGAAAAATGAACACGGTGACTGATTTTTGACCTTCCCATTATTTAAAAAGAAAAAGAAAATAAAAGAAAAATATGTGACTGAGCCTTGGTTTTAGGCAGCCTACATATCCCGGATTGTAAGGAAATCAGATCTTGTGTAGTTCAAGTGAAAGAAGAGTGATGGAGTATTCTTAGAGGGAGAGTCGAGTGAAGTTCCGTCGAGGTTCCGATCCGCAGTTCCTACTATTACATCAAAATAAAAAGAAAATTACATACTCTTGAAATCTAAGAATTACAAAATTCCTATCTAAATGTCATCTGGAGTCTTGTCTTGCTTCTCCCATTAACTTTAGACTGAAACTTGATGCTCTTGATGTAACAGACTATGAAATATTCTCACAGGCTTGCTTCTTGATCAGATGATGGGTAGAAGGATCTTGACCATATGTCTCTGCATGCATTACGCCAAAGTTGGTTGCGGCTGGTATTGAAATCAAACGATCCACTTTCTCTGGAAATAATTGAAGTTTTATTTTTGCACATCAAATTAATATTTACATATACTTTAAGTAATACTAAGAAAGACTCTATAGCTTACTATTAAAATTCTAATTAAACGAAATCGTATATATATATATATATATATATTAGACCTAAAAGAAATATTTACACTAAATTAGTTTGGGTTTGGTCAAAAATTAGGTGTTCACAACAAGTCCTAACGGGAAAGGTCCCCCACACAAAGTTAGACAAGCCACTTACCATGAACCGGTACAAAAATCCACTAGAAACCACGCCTTTGCCACGAGTATCCGACTCCAAATGGCCCAAATCTATTCAATTCAATTACATATCGTAAATAACATCGCAAGCAATTGATTCCACTATTAAATTTAAAGCTAAGGTGCAAAAATAGGTAAAATAACTAAAATGCCCCTCAGGACAACGTCTCGAAATCGAATAAATTTTACATTTTCAGAACCCTTGTACTCTCACGAGTCTAACCATATAAAAATCTCCCAAATCGGAGGTCAAATACCCACTCAAAATTCAATAGTTAGGTCTTGGAAGTTTTCCCCAATTTTCATTCAAAAACCTGAAATTAAGGAAGAATTTGTGATTAGATCAGTGGGTTTTAAGCTTAAGGGATTAGAGAATCATTACCCAATAGTTTCCCTTGAAAATCCTGAAAAATTACTCCCAAATCCGAGCTCCCAAACTTGTATTTTGAAGAAAATGGAAAACCCTCGGATTTTGAAATGTTTAATACCGTTCAGGCCCGTAAAGCATCGCGAACGCATAAGTAAAGTCACGTTTGCGAAGAGGAAATATCTGAGTTGCCAAAAATTCCCTCCGCGATCACGAAGGGAAGAGTGCAAACGCGAAAGCCTGCGGGTCATGATCTACGCGAACACGACATCATGAACGCGAACGCATTAAAGAAATTTAGTGAGGTCCAGAAGTTGACCTACGCGACCGCATTGACTGGGACGCGAACGCGAACGCGAACGCGAACGCGAACGCGAAAGAGGAAATACTGACACTTCGCGAATGCGGAAGGGTTATGCGAACGCGAAAGACCTCACAAAGAGGATCGAATTAGGTGAGAAGAAGATAAAGCCAAGGATAAAAAGGCTGAATCCTACAACTCCAGGGTCGACCAAATCCCGGGCGCGCCCCCGGTCCTAAAAGGCGTGGATTCAAAGAAGTTCGTACAAATTCCTAACCCAGAGGAAGCGGCCCCTAAATCCATTCCAAAGAAGTTCAGAATGCCAGACCTCCCAAAATACAACGGTACCTCAGAACCCAATGAGCATGTTACTGCCTACACTTGCACGGTTAAGGGCAATGACATAAGGGACGACGAGATCTAGTTCATCTTGCTAAAGAAGTTTGGGGAAACACTCTCAAAGGGTGCCATGATGTGGTATCACAACCTAGCTCTTAACTCCATAGACTCATTCGCCCTGCTGACAGACTCCTTCATAAAGGCACATGCTGGTGCCATCAAAGCGGCAACATGGAAATCTGGCGTGTTCAAGATCAAGCATAGGGAGAACGAAATGCGGCGAGAATTTGTATCTCCCTTTCAAATGGAACAAATGGAACTACCACCAGTCTTTGACGACTGGGCAGTGCAGGCCTTCACTCAAGGTCTGAATGAACGAAGCTCGATGGCTTCAAAGTAGTTGAAACATCATCTGGTCGAGTACCCCACTGTGACCTGGTCAGACATCCACAACCGATATCAGTAAAATATCAGGTCAAAGACGACCATCTAGGGGCCCCCTCAGGCTCAGTATACCCAAGCAGGCTTCTGGTGAAGGAGCCAAGGAAAAATAAAGAAAGATATCAATCATACACCGAGGACAGAAGGAACGCCCCGAGGCGTAACCCACCTCTCAATGATCGAAGGATGGACCGAGGACAGTATCCTCGGGGACTTGTCAGCAGAGTTGGATTTAATAGGCACATAGGGCCAACGGAGGCACCTCACCTGTGAGAATACAACTTCAACGTCGATGTGTCAGACATCGTGTTCGCCATCAGCAAAATCAGATACGCCAGATGGCCCAGGCTTGTACAGTCGGATCCTTCACAAAGGAATCATAACTTAGTATGTAAATTTCACAACATGCACGGACATAGGACCGAGGATTGCCACCAGCTCCGAGAGGAAGTAGCCAGGCTGCTCAATAAAGGTCACCTCCGAGAATTTCTCAGTGACCGAGCCAAAAAATAGTTCTGAGAAAGAGAGGCGGCCAAGAAGAACGAAACTAATGAGCCACAGCATGTCATACACATGATCCTGGAAGGCATCAATGCCCCACAGGAAACCGTGATAAGAAGGACAAAAATATCCATCACTAGAGAAAAGCATACTCAGGGTTACATACCCGAGGATTCTCTCACGTTTAGCGATGAGGATATCGAGACCTTGTCTCAACCTCGTAATGAGGCACTGCTAATCTCTTTCCTCATAAATACATTTCAAATTAAACGTGTACTTGTGGATCCCGATAGCTCGGCCAACATCATCAGGTCGAGGGTAATAGAGCAGCTCAGACTGCTTGACCAAATCGTGCCCTCCACTCGTGTCCTCAACGGATTCAACATGGAAAGTGAAAAAATGAAAGGAGAAATCACCCTCCTAGTTAACGTGGCCGGCACAATCCAAAACGCCAAATTGCATGTCATCGACGGAGACATGAGGTACAACGCCCTGCTCGGAAGGCCGTGGATACACTGCATGAGAGCAGTACCATCCACCCTCCATCAAATGATGAAATTTTCAACAAAGGATGGGATAAAAACTATCTACGGAGAACAACATGCAGCGAAGGAAATGTTCACGGTGTATGACATAGCACCAGTACCAATATCTTCATCGGCGAAGGGGCCAAAGGATAAGCAAATAATAAAATAAGCAGTAACAAGCTACACTCGCGGCTACGGCCTCTTAACGAAACGAAGGACCACATAATTTAATTGTTATTATCATTTTACGGTAAATAGTTTGGCACCCACCGTGGGGCTAAAAACAATAGTGATTATTTTCTTGCTGGTTTAGCTACATAACGCAAGTTATCTTTCGCGTTTTTTCTTTCACAGGATCTTTTGATTTTAGGAAAAAATGTCTAACTCGGTGAATAATAATCTTGAGAATGATGGAGAGAATGATGTGGATGTTCCTGGTGTCGGTGTACCACCGCTAAACACTGGAAATGCACCAGAACTGATTCCCGTAGACATGGTCTCGTGCGACACCCAACACGTCGATATGAGCTCGCACACTAACAGGAGTGTGCACCAAGGAGATTGAAAAGAAGCTCAGAAAACCCCAAAAGGGGGAGAATGGGAGGTTGGATTTCATGTTATTTTTGCAATGTTGCAGGCACAACATCTGGCAATCACTCAGCTACAAAGTTACCAGAAAACCCCCAGCACGGTAGCATCGGGGAAGGCTCCCCCGACAGATCAGGTGCCGAAGAGATCAAGCAATAACAGATCGATAGCCGATCTCGCCATCGTAAAGACGCTTGAAGACCTCACAAAAAGGATCGAATCGGGCGAGAAGAAGATAGAAGCCAACGACAAAAAGGTCGAATCCTACAACTCCAGGGTCGACCAAATCCTGGGCGCACCCCCGGTCCTAAAAGGCATGGATTCGAAGAAGTTCGTACAAAGTCCTTTCCCAGAGGAAGCGTCCCCTAAACCCATTCCAAAGAAGTTCAGAATGCCAGACCTCCCAAAATACAACGGGACCTCAGAACCAAATGAGCAGGTTACTGCCCACACTTGTGCGGTTAAGGGCAATGACATAAAGGACGACGAGATCGAGTCCGTCTTGCTAAATAAGTTCAGGGAAATACTCTCAAAGGGGGCCATGATGTGGTATCACAACCTAGCTCCTAACTCCATATACTCATTTGCCATGCTGGCGGACTCCTTCATAAAGGCACATGCTGGCGCCATCAAAGTGGCAACAAGGAAATCTGACGTGTTCAAGATCAAGCAGAGGGAGAACGAAATGCTGCGAGAATTCGTATCTCGCTTTCAAATGGAACGAATGGAACTACCACCAGTCTCTGACGACTGGGCAGTATAGGCCTTCACTCAAGGTCTGAATGAACGAAGCTCGGTGGCTTCAAAGCAGTTGAAACAAAATCTGGTCGAGTACCCTGCTGTGACCTGGTCAGACATACACAACCGATACCAGTCAAAGATCAGGGTGTCGAAGACGACCATCTAGGGTCCCCCTCGGGCTTAGTATACCCAAGAAGGCTTCTAGCGAATGAGCCAAGGACAAATAAAGAAAGATATCAGTCATACACAGAGGACAGAAGGAACGCCCCGAGGCGTAACCCACCTCGCAATGATCGAAGGATGGACCGAGGACAGAATCCTCGGGGACTTGTCAGCAGAGCTGGATTTAATAGGCACACACGGCCGACGAAGGCACCTCACTTGTTAGAATATAACTTCAACGTCGACGTGTCAGACATCATGTTCGCCATCAACAAAATTAGATACGCCAGATGGCCCAGGCCTGTACAGTAGGATCCTTCACAAAGGAATCATAACTTAGTATGTGAATTTCACAACATGCACGGACATAGGACCGAGGATTGCCACCTACTCCGAGAGGAAGTAGCCAGGCTGCTCAATAAAGGTCACCTCCGAAAATTTCTCAGTGACCGAGCCAAAACTCAGTTCCGAGAAAGAGAGGCGGCCAAGAAGAATGAAACCAATGAGCCACATCATGTCATCCACATGATCCTGGAAGGCATAGATGCCCCACAGGAACCCGTGATAAGAATGACAAAAATATCCATCACTAGAGAAAAGCATACTTGGGGTTACATACTCGAGGATGCTCTCACGTTTAGCGACGAGGATATCGAGACCTTGTCTCAACCTCATAACGACACACTGCTAATCTCTTTCCTTGTAAATACATTTCAAATTAAACGTGTACTTGTGGATCCAGGTAGCTCGGCCAACATCATCAGGTCTAGGGTAATAGAGCAGCTCGTACTGCTTGGCCAAATTGTGCCCTCCACTTGAGTCCTCAACGGATTCAACATGGCAAGTGAAACAATGAAAGGAGAAATCACCCTTCTAGTCAACGTGCCTGGCACAATCCAAAACGCCAAATTCCATGTCATCGATGGAGGCATGAGGTACAACACCCTGCTCAGAAGGCCGTGGATACACTACATGAGAGAAGTACCATCCACCCTCCATCAAATGATGAAATTTTCGACAAAAGATGGGATAAAAACCATCTACAGAGAACAACATGCAGCGAAGGAAATGTTCACGGTGCATGACGTAGCGCCGAAACCAATATCTTTATTGGCGATGGGGCCGAAGGATAAGAAAATAATAAAAAAAGCAGTAACAAGCTACACTCGTGGCTACGACTACTTAACAAAACGAAGGACCACACCAAGATCTGAAGCGCCATCTATACTAAGGTATGACCATCTCCCTTTTCCAGTAACATATAATGCTAACCACAATGTAGGTATTCGATCGAAATGGCCAAAGCACTCTCAAAAACCCGAAGGCCTTATGTTTCAAAAGCATGCGTTGCACTCTTTTCCTTCGACCGGGTTTTTGTCCCAAAAAGGGTTTTACCGACAAATGTTTTTAACGAGGCAACACCCATATGCTACCTAAGGAAGACTCAACAAGTATTCGAGGTTTCTTTTGCAATCAGCCTCAAATACTGGGGGGCATCCCTCCGAAAGATCGCCAACTCAAAGAAGCTAGGAAACGCCGAGAAGAATCTTGATAGGAAATTAATATACCGGGCCAAACGGTCAGGCGAACTGTGCCCATATAGAACAACCAGTCTCTCAAACAGCAAAGACGTGTATCAAGTAATAAAAAAATACATTTATCAAAGTATCTCACACTCCCAGAGAAACTCAGCATTTTCACAATAGCGACTCCTCTGCCGAAAACGTCCTAAACGCTCGAGGACTGTTGATACTCAATTTTTTCCTATGTATTTTTATACCCAAAATACTTTCAAAATAGCATATATGTGTGTATATAAGCACATTAAAAGGTTTTGGCATTTTTAATGATTTTAAACCAATTCATTGCCTATTTTTATATTATAAAATCCAATAATTATTCCCAAAATTTGTTATTTTGGTGAATAATTTATTTTATTCTCATATTTACATCAAAACATAGCTAACATTATTTTTGCATATTTTTACAAATTCATTTGGTATTCTTAAAACTAAATTGCATATAATTACAATACTAGCCTCTTTAAAGATTTAATTGTAATTATATTTATAAAACAGACTCCAGTATTTTTAATTTGATAAGTATGTATTATTAATCATTTTAGCACATTGGATTTATTTCCAGAAATTATTTTACTATTTTTATAAAACAAGGGAGAAGTGGCTATTTAAATGCAAGCCCCTATTTCATTTAAATTTTAGCCAAAATAGCCCCCCAATTTAACCCCAATTCAGCCCCAATTCAAACCCAAATCCCCAACCCAATTTCCTAATTAACCCGACCCATACCCGCTTAACCCATAACCGGCCCGTGTCCCTTTCTATCTGAGTCGTCGATCATTTTGATCAACGGCCTAGATCTTCCCCTTCCTTTTTTAATCCCAAACGACCCCAACCCTATCCCCATGCTCCAAATCTGCCGCCTCTGTTTCCTCTCGTCTCTCTCGAACCCTCTCAACTTCTGAAATCCTAATAACCGCCTACCTCCCCCTTCGACCTCAAATCACCGGAATCCATGGCTAATCTAGCCATGGACAACCTCTACCCTCCATCTCCTGCTCCCACACGCTTGCTCATTGAAGATTCGAGGCTAGACCTAGAAGGTCTTCATCCAGACCCAGGCCGGTTCGAGATTCTTTGGCCGTTTTCGGCTTTGGTCCGGCGTATCTCAGCCTCTCGAGCCTGGATTCGACCTTGCTATCTCAGAACCATTCTCGAGACTTCCAAGCCTTCTCGACCTTTTGGGTTCTCAAAAACCCTAGCCTAATTGAGTTTCCTTTTTCGCTTAGTCGTCTAGATCTATGCTGTGTGTGCCATTTTAGAGTTTTCCCCAATTTTCCCTTTTCAAAACCATTCGAATCCTATTTTTAGAGTTTTCTGAAAATGGTTTCTAAATGTTTCTGATTATTTTACTCTTTTTATGTGTGTTCATGCTCGTTGTTTTATTCCTTGTTATGTTCAAGCCTGTTCTTTTGTTTCTTACTGGATTTTTTACGGAGGTTCTTTTATCTCTTCTGTTCACATGTTAGCCTAGGTTATTGACTCGCTTTTTGCTTATGTGTTTATGCTCATACTTTGATTTTGTTTCTGAGTTCTGTTGATCATGCTCTTTCCTACCTTCGTCTTAAAACTCGTAATTTCCTCTTACTTCTTTTTGTGCATATCTTCCTATCTCTGTGACTTTGAACTATTCCCTCACCTCCGACTCTATGTGAAACCCTAGGATTTGGGGGTTTTGTTTCTCTGAAGTAAAAGACACTAGGTTTTCACTCTGAAACCCTAGGTTTACAGACTCATGACGAGTCTATAATCGAACTTGTGAACTTATTTGCCTGTGATTATGAAAAAACTCTCATTGTTCTTCTTTGGTTTGAACTGTATGCTTTATATATAAGCTTCCCTTTCAAAGTTTTATTTTTTGAAATTCCTTTAATCAGGCTAAGAAATTTGTTACTAATTTCTCTTGATTGAACCTCTTTTACCTTACTGATGTTTTCCTTACATAATTGGTCATGTATCTTCTGTGATTTTGTAACAACGTTTGAATTATTTACTTCCTTAATTACCTCAGTCTCTTTGTGATTTACAACTGGATCCGAGATCCCTTGACTGATTTTTAAACTTATACCTTATTCTTACTACTGTACCCTCTTTCATTAAATATCAATTGTGTATGTGACCTTATTTGTGCACTATATGGTCTCTTTACCTTAATTTAGCCTTAATAAACTGATTCTCTCTTCCTTCTTAGTCGTTTGAACTAGACCCTTAATTAAAGGAGTCTGGTTACCCTAATTAATACTAATTTGATTAGTTTCTATGCTTGTACCCTTTTGCCTGCCTCACCTGTTTTCAAAACTATATAAAGGGCTTAGCTCTCACCTTTTCTACAACCAGTAACAAACAAGAAAAAGAAATAACAATCAAGCAATAATAGGCAATCTGTTTTCTACTCTCTTCTTCTCTCGAATACACAGACCAGTTCTGTGTATTTCTCCTCTTTGCTTTCTGAAATACCTTTAAGTTCTCCTTGAATCTTCAAGTGTTCTGCTGAAAACCTGAGTTGTTTCTACTGTTTGCTTGCTGTGGTTACGTTGCTATTCTCTTTCTGTTACTTTTGCAACTGGTATGTCCATCTTAGTTTAATACTGCTCCTCCACTATGTGTTTTACATTCTAGTTCTGTTATGCTTTTCTTTACTATTTTTCTGCAACCTTGTCATTATTGTTCTTATGTGAATTCCTTTACCCTTTACCCTTTATATGTGAGTTATGATTCAAGGCATAACAACATTCTAATATTGTTGTTTATGATTCTGAACTGGGTTCTTTAAATCCCTAACTCAATCAGTTCCCACTCCCTTTCCCCTTTTATGTGTTTGAGCCTTGGACATGGGTCTGATAGTGTCCTAATCACTATCCAGATCTTGGTTTGACCTTCAAAGGTCTATTCCTAACTTGTTTAACCAAACAAGTGATCAGGGGTGTGCCAACCTACCTTGTGGCTAGGCATGACCACCACTTGTCATGGCTCCCAAATCCCCCTTTCACTTTGCACTTACTCTTAGCTATAAGTTCTACCCCTCTCTTGCAAGCCATGCTTTGGGACCCCTAAGCTCCCTCTGAACTTGGATGCCTGAGAGCTAGCTCTTCCACACTGCACTATTCTAATTCTAATGGTATCTTGGGTGTAAGCAATGCCGGAAATCCCTGAGATTCCTTGGAACTTTGAAACACTTTGGATAAAGAGAAGGCTTTGGAAATCCGGATCCCAGAAATGGTTAATCACATGTTATTAGACACTAAGGTTAATTTAGGTACCTTGGATGCAATTGTTAACCTTTGATGTATTTTTATATTTTTTCTGGTTTGTAATAACTTGTATAAAACTCGGGAAGTATAGTAAAAAGGTGTGGGAGGAGTCTTTACTTTCTCACATCAAAAGGGTAGAAATCATGATTTAGGACTTTACTTTTAATCAACTAGAAGTCCTGCCTATAGGGTCGTTTAATGCTTCTGATTCAATCACATAGAGACCACACCTATAGGATTTAACGCTTAACTATACTGCAAATCACATAGAAAGCATGTCTATAGGATTTAACGCTCATGTTCTATAATTAAGCATCTAGAGATCCTGCCTATTGGAGTTTAAACTTTTTGAAAATTTATTTATAGATATCATGCCCATAGGATATGCATATTTATTAGGCAAACTTTAGGATTAATTAAACAAGCATCTTTTCACAAGTCCATTAACACGTTCTGAAAAAAAAAATCAACAATATAGATATCATGCCTATAGGATTTTGTATCAAACTCGTCTTGCCTGTTTAAAAGCAGTAACGATTGGTTAATTAGTCCTTACACGCCTAAAAATTAGCATACGTTTTCAAAAATCTAACTTCTGTTAAAAACTCATCTCCAATAAGTGTATCCTTTTCTCTGAAAACCTATTCCCTTAATTAACACATCTTTTCTGAAACTGTTTCTTTCTAAAATCCTGCCTAAATGTGTTTTCCAACTCAATTCCTGTCTTTAAACTTAGCATTTCAAATCAGTTCTGTAACTCACTTTTTTCCTTAGTTAATTCTGTCTTCTATGTAATTTTCAAACTTTTCCTTTCTGTGTTTAATCATAATTAAGCAATTTGTTTTCCCCTTGAACTCTTTCCTAAACGTTTCCTAAGTCTGTTGCATACTCTTTCCTTCAAAGTCGTCCTATTCAGTTATCTTCTAAAAAATCAGTGCTTTAATCTCTGACAATTGTATCCGAGTTGCCTAATGCAGACTTTCTGTCTAAATATATATGTTGAACCAGTCCGCTTGCTGCTTAATTTTAATCTAAGACCAAGGCATGCTAAGCTATGTGTTTTTCTGATTTAAGGGGTTTATTTGAGCCTTACTTATCTGTTTGTTCTTCCTCCTATTTGATATTTGTTTTGAATGACAAAACTAGAATTTTATCCTTTGAACTCCATAAAGGCCCCATCCCTTTCTTCCCTTTTAGGATTAGAAGTCCTAATACCCCGGGACTGATAGGTTGGGACGGGTACTAACATGCAATAAGTAAACGAGACTAATCGTGTTTTAATATCTTAACAGGGTGGGAAGAGTAGAATATGGATATGATATCCGGTGCACTAATATCACGTGCGACCCCACTTCTGAGGAGTGTACGCCGGGTATTGTATTGATGTGATCCATATTATGTTTAAACCTAGGACCCCCTTCCCTATTTCTTTTATCTACAATGTTTTCTTTTAATTCTGTTCCTTTAAATTAACTCCTTTTTCTAAAAACTGTCCATCCCTTTCTTCTTTTTTAAAGTTTTAAACTTATTTGTAATTATTATGTGCAAACTTTATTTGTTTCTTCTACCTACTAAAAGTCACAATTATAGCATGGCTGGGAACCATACTAGTGGATCTTGAGGGGTTCCTAACACCTTCCCCTCGAGATAATCTCAAAGACCTTACCCAAACTCTGGTTTCTCCTTCTCAATTTCTTTATTCCTTCAAAAGTGTCCTAATGCACTATAATCATTAGGTGGCGACTCTCCAAAATTCCAAAACCCAATTCTCGCAAGGAAATAAAGAGTTGTCCTCCCATAATGTCGTATACCCGATTTCCGGACAACTCGTCCGCGATAAAGGAAAAAAGGGGCGTCGACAGGGACTGGTGTCAACAATTCAACACCTGAACGACCTCCGGGTCAGGACTCCAGACTTATAAGCCCTCAATGAGGCAACATGAAAATCATGAAGCATCTCCAAGGACGAAAGTGTCTCAAACACTCAGGGACTGGCATCAAAATCTTCGAAAAACGCATGACCTCTGGGTCGAAAGCTCCAAAATCATAGGCCCTAAATAAGGCAACAATGAAATTGCAAAACAACTCTAGAGCCAAAAATGCCCCGAAAACACTCGGGGACTGGCGTCGAAAACTCAAGGCTACACGACCTCCGGGTCAAGAACTCCAAATTCGTAAGCCCTTGATAAGGAAATAGCAAGTCCACAAGTAATGGCTCCCGAGCCAAGAAACCCCCGATAACTCAGGGACTGTCGCCAATCGCCACTTATTAAAAACCCGAGGCCATAAGACCTCAAGCGGGCAAACTCGGTCCTGCAAGCCCTCAATAAGGCAGTATCAAACTTAAATATAAAAAATATATCCCGAGCCAAGGTATCCTCGATGGCTGCCGACGATCGCCATCTCTATCAACTTATCGAAACCCGAGGTTGTAAGACCGATACATGTAGCCTCAATTTCATAAGACCTACTCAAGGCAAAAAGCAATAACTGTATGATCTCAGGAAGGGCATAAACCATACTTGTACCAAGTATCCTAAACTGTAAGACCTCAAAGGCGTGTAAAACTTGTAAGACCTTACTAAAGGCATAGACCCGATCTCAAAGTTTTGGCCATATATCGAACTTCTAAGACCCCTAAAAAGGTATACCCTCTGTCACACCTCCTTTTTCTACTCACCCCCCGCAAAGAGTGTAATAATAAGGGAGTTTTTCCAATTAAAGGACAATCGAAACGGGATTTAATTATTAAGACTTCAGAGTCGCCACTTGGGAGATTTATGGTGTCCCAAGTCACCAGTTTAAATCCCGAATCGAGGAAGGGGTTTGACTCTGTTTAACAGTCGCGAACCAGAAATCCGAGTAAGGAATTCTGTTAACCCGGGAGAAGGTGTTAGGCATTCCCGGATTCCGTGGTTCTAGCACAGTCGCTCAACTGTTGTATTTGATTTTATCTGATCTCAAAACATGTTCTAACCTATGTGCCTTTTATTAGTAACCCGCTTTTATTATTTATTTTTTATTTTAATAAGAATTGCAACGTCGTGAAAATGCGTTTCGAGCCACATCAAAATCAATGCACCCGTGGTTGTCAACACCTTTCGACTTCGCCGAGATTTAGATTTGGGTCGCATCAATGCACACCCGAGTTCAAGGAAGTAATTTAATTAAATCGCGCCTAAAGATCCTAACGTAATATTATTTGGGGGAAAGCCATGAAGTTCGCTAAACGGCCCACCCAAATTCTAATCATTTTTAATAACCATTTATTGAGGGCCCCACATTTATTTATTTTTGTTCGATGAGGCTCGTCTCATTTTGTGAACCTTTTTTCGATCGTTATTTATTTTATAAGAATTACGACGTCGTGAAAACGCGTTTCGAACCACGTCGCAATCAATGCACCCGTGATTGTCAACACATTTCGACTTCGTTGAGATTTGGATTTGGGTCGCATCAATGCGCACCCGAGTTTAAGCAAGTAACTTTATTAGAATCACATCTAAAAGAGTCTAACGCGTTATTGTCTTTTGGGAGGGTCGTGAAACTCGCTAAACAACCCTTCCCTGATTTTCTAAATATTTTTCAAACCTTTATTGAGGGCCCCGCATTTTTGTGTTTTCTTGGGCGAGGCTCGTCTTATTTTATTTTAAAAGGGCAATCCTAAAGTAACTACGATTTTCTACTTATTATGCATCTCTAAAAAAACCAACTAGTTAAGAATTGAGTTATACTGAAGTAAATTAATAACCAAACATCATACAAGGCACGAGTCTGCCTCATGGGCCTTGATACAGCCCAACAGTCCCAGTGAAAGAAAAACTGGCTTAGGCGGCTGTGATGCCCCAGCCCAGGATCGAGTTCCAGTAGAGATAATTATCCTGATTACAATAATTTACGCGGCAGCCACGACGCACCACAACAACAATGCGGACTCTCATTTTAACTGACAGACATGAGCTCCAAATTCCTAAATCAATTTATCTATCATGAAATATTGGTTTTAATGAACCAATTCAAGTTTGCATACTATCGAATTCAACCCTATTATTCAAACGCAGACATACTAGCATGATTAATGAGAAACGTTATTAGTAACTAGGATGAATGCTACTAGATCAGCTCACGAATTGAAATCCTATTACAAGGTCATTACCCTTTCAACAGGGAATTTATCTTAGATCTACCTACTGTTGATGACACTCAAGTTCATATGAGCCTCCAAATTGGTTCTACAATCCAATTAAACAATCATACTGAACTGACTACATTTCACGTCATTCCAATGGTCCAATTCAATAGTTCAGCGTTATACAACATTTAACGGATAATCCACCTTAAGTATTAGTCTTAATTATACACATAACTACTATTTGTATAACAGGAAAACATATAAATATCATCAGTTAAAATTCAGGCAGTCCTCAGTTGAACAATAAACCCTTCGAGCATTTCATTTCAACTTCAACAAGCTTACATCGATGTGATTCAGGATAGTGTACCTGGAATAGGAATATGAATGAAGTGATGAATTCACCTGAAGCAGATACAGGAGCAACAATAGCAGTAGGCAATTTCCAGCAATTTAGAATCAACAAACGACCCAAGGTTTAAGTCCAACAGTCCAGGAAAGTTCAAAACCAACTGGAAACAGCAGATTAAACCAAACAACACTTGAGATACACTTAGTTATATTCAAAAAAGCATCAGCACATTTCCATAGACCCAAAACTCAACCAAATCCATCCTATCTAGATCCAAAACTGCTCGAAGTTGAACCAGTGACCACCTGAGGCTTCAACTACCAAGTATTGACTAGAAATTTGTAATTACCGACTGGGAGCTGAAGTTAGCCTAAGATACTCAATGAAACAGTACATTTCTGATATTTTTTTGAAGACTTTTCTTTGTTTTTCTACTGTTTTTGGATTTTAACTTTCGAAATTTAAAACTGAATCTGGGCAAAACAAAGAAACTAGAGAGAAAATGCTAATTGGGAGAAATTTTGGCTGAAAAGAAGACCCCCTCCTCAAGGCAATTCAATGCCTATTTATAGGCGAACAAAAATGCTAGAAACTTCTATCACCTACCCTCCCCTAAATAAGACCTAAATTTGCCCACATGTGACCTCTCCAGTATAATTTTATTCCTCTTTGCTAATTCCCCAAACTACCTTTACCCCTTCCCTGAACTAAACCAAATAACTAACTGTCCTAATTCCTATTTGTTTCTGATTAACCAACGGACTAGTCTTAATTAACTACCATTAATCCTAAACCAATGAATCGAGCCAAATATTTATGCCCAAAACTAAAATCTAGCTAATAGACTAATCAAGACCAAAACATAATCAAACTAATCTAAATATAAAGAAATAATTATAAGCAAAACACAAATAACAGTAAAAGTCAACAAAGAACAAACAAAACTTAAACATTAAGAAGCTGAGCCCTAAACTTCAACATGCAGAATAACGGAAAATGAGAAAGAAATTAATTAAGAAAAATTAAAACAAGAAACTTACTAATAATAGGAACTCCGGCCAGCCGCCGACGTCCGAATCTTTCAAGATTTTTGACACGTAACATCCCCAACCATGTGTTTTCACAAGAAAACACCTGGTTAAGGATATTACGGTCCAAAATCACAAAGAGTTTGGGTTAGGGTTCTTGGCCGGAAAATTTAAAAATCAAATTCAAACCGTTCCGGCCAGATTTGAGGAACACGGCTTGAGTATTAGGGACGAGAAGGTTAAGGCGAGTCTATGGTATAAATTTGGGGTCATTTGGCATAGGTGACGCACTGGTCGAAAAACTTCAAATGGATATTCGAAGCTCTCTGGGTAGATTCGAGGTATAGGAACATGGAGAATGGAAAGAGGAGGTTGGGGGGAATCGATGGTGTTAATTTGGCGGTCATCGGCTTTGGTTGCGTTTCCCGCCGGCGAGGGATTCCGGCGAGGATTAGGGCTGGTACGAGGAAGACCAGTTTGGTCTTTGATTTTAATTAATCCAA
>MU769006.1:33231-43681 GCA_026770625.1 Nicotiana glauca
TGGGAAGGGAATTAATTCCCTTGGGCTGGAAGGCAACGAGCCCAATTTTGGGCAGCCTATTCTTTTTCTTCCCTTTCCTTATTTATTCAAATCTCTTTAATTATTTCTCTCTTTTTATTCTTTTTCTATTTTAAATTTTTTTTTATAATTTTTGTTGATTTATAAAGATTGCAGAAATAAAAATAAAAATTAAACTAAACTAATTAATACTTAGAATTACTTTAAAACTATTTTGCGACAATTTCACAATTAAAGCAATAAAATGCTAAAGTGAACTATTTTTTTGTCATTTTTCATATCTTATTTTAAAACAACTTAATCCCTAATTAATAGTAAAATATGAAATAAAATCCTAAATGCAGATGCATATTTTTTTATATTTTATATGAATTAACATGCACAAATAAAATACAAACAATTATAAAAAAATGACACAAAAATGCACAAAAATTGTAAAAATAAAGAAAAATCTTTTTGTTCGAATTTTGTGAAAATAATTCATATGTAGGGAAAAAATCACATGCCCACACCCTCGATATAGATGCCCAAACTACTTCACTCGGGACTCAAAAGCTCCGGCCAAACACAAATGATTCCGATCACAAGGTTGTACCAGCCAAACTTACGCGACTCGGGGACGTCCGACTGTCGCTATAAAATCAAAGGACTCCAATTACTTCGAATACACTTTGAAAAGAACCGGTTAAACAGGCTACCCTCGACACAGGCAAAAGAGCTTCGACCACGTCAGCTCCCAAACATCGGCTTCGAGATACTCGGGCTCCGAGCCAAACCTCTCGAGGTGCTCGATCATCGTCATATAAAGACTAATAATTGAGGGTTTTTATTAAACCGTCGAAGAGTCAGGCAAACACTATTTCAAAAGTCCTTAACACGGGAAAAGTAAAGCCTAAGGCGTAAATTGTCTCCATCCCACATAAAAGGCCGCATTCGCCCAATGCGTAAAAGCCATTGTTGCCAACCCATACTAAAAGGTCGCATCGACATAAGGCATAAGAGCCATTGTCGCCAGCCCACATTAAAAGGTTGCATAGACCTAAGGCATAAGAGCCATTGTTGCCAGCCCACACTAAAAGGTCGCATCGACCCAAGGCGTAAAAAACCTAAGGGCCAGATCGTAATTCGAAAACTTGAGGGTCGAATGAACTCGAGTCGTAACCCGATTTGAAGACCGAACCCAAAATAGTTGACTGAATATGCCTAACAACAAACGCGTAGGAGCCACTGTCGCCAGCGCTAAAATCGAAGGTCACGTCAACCATTCATGCAAAAGCCTACGGGCCAACATAATGATCCCCAGGGCCGTATCACGAATCTAAGGATTCCTACCAACTTAAAGACCAATTCACCTGTCCAAATTCGAGACAGAAAGAGATATAGAAGAAATAAAAGCCACGAGGTTTTCTTTTGTACACATATATGAAAAGATGCAATCTCCATCTACAAACATGTTTCGAAAATGCTACATACATATGACGAAGTCTATTACCCCTGGAGCTATGGCCTTCCGGCCTCGTCTTCAATCTCTTCGGCATCAGATAGAAGTAACTGGGCATCACGCTTATCCGCCCTCGCTTGCGCCAATTTTTCCGAAAGGGCGAAACCCCTAGCACGGATCTCATTGAGGACCATTCTTCGAGACTTGCAACGAGCATATTCTCCAATCCTCTCTTCGCGATCGAGGATCCTTCTTAGCTCAGCTTGAGCATCAGTAGCGTCCTTTAAATGAATCTCCATCTCCTGATCAATCTTAGCTCGACTCGTTAGGGCTTCATCCCAGGCGTCAACGATCTCAGCCCTGACCTTCGAAAGCTCGGACTCCAGCTTTTTAATTACATCTTTTTTCAACTGAAGCATTATCACGAGACAAGCGAAGCTAAACCTCAAAAGCAGGAACTTTAGCCAGGGCACCTTTCCCCTCTGAGGCCTGAGCCTCTGCTCGAGCTCTTAGTGCATCATGCTCGTGCCTAGCTCGGCCAGCTTCATCCTGCAAGCGCTCTAGGCCTCCGTCTTTTTCTGCAACTAAAATAAATAAAATGTTAGCCTTAGAAGCTAGAAGGCGGAACGCACGCTCACCCGGGACAGATAATTACATGCTCCCTCAATTAGCTCTCATAATTCAAGCTCTGGCTCACCTCATATCGCAAGTGCACCAACTCGACTTCTTTTTTATCGCAAAGAAGCCTAAGGGATCTCTCCCCATCTAGAGCTTTCCGCAATCTGGCTACATGACGCAGCAGCTCGGACTTAAGTCTGCGGAAGGCCTGCAAAAGAAAACCCAATTAGGGAGAGAAGGCGCGGAGCTTGAAAAGCCTGTGACCGAAAACTCACCGCGAAGTTAAGCCACTGAGTTTCCTCAAAGGCCGAGAGCACATCTGCCAACCTAGTTCCCTCAGTTCCAAAAAAGTCGACTCCGGTCGAGGCACGACCGCTCGTCATCTGCGGCCCTAGTTTACTAGCATCCTTCGAGGAACCAATGATGGAAAAAAAAGGCGACAACAACGGAGAAACCATCTTCCTATACCCAGTAACCACAGATGCGGCAGGCTCGAACGATGCCCCAGCTCAGAAGCCACGTTCCCGTCTCGCCTTGCTTTGAGCGCCATAGCCCTATAAGAGTATCTCTTGCTTATTGTTGTCCTTCTTTAACCCAGGAGCTGGAAACCCATCCCCCTCTCCATAAGAGTGTGGCCTCGCCTTGGGAGGCTCTCCGATGCCAATAACAACAAGATTAATGTGCATAAAGAGAAATTCTTCTCCAAATAAAGGAAAGGAAAGGAAAAATAGCACAATACAAACCATGATGCTTCGCCTCCCATCTGCCCCGAGACAAAGCACACAACTTGCACTCACCACAAGAAGAGTGGGCCGCCAACTTTCGAACCCAATCCGGCAAGTCGGGAACGTCGCTCGGCGCTCATGAAACCGCTGTAGAAAGCAAAAAGAAGACACGGTTACGAAACCAGCTTTCGCCATGGACAAAACTGAGAAGGAGCTGAATGTGCCGCTTACATATATAGTTCCAATCCTCAAGGACGGGCATAATATCCGCGAGAATAATGTCAGCGGTCCACACTCGGACCAAGCGACTCATCCATTCCCGTTCTTCATATTCCTCATCATCAACAACGAAGGGAGTGGTCGATCGACATTGCAAGGTCAGCATGTCTCGATGATAAAAGGGCAGGTATAGCCTAATAAGATGACTGAGCGAAAGTTCAAAACCCGTTTTCTCCGCAAAAAATGTCATCATCAACACCGTTCGCCAAAACGACGGGTGAATCTGTGCCAAGGTAACCCGATACTTTAAGCAGAAGTCGAGCACAACCATATCAAGGGGACCCAGTGTTAAAGGATACGTATACACATTCAAAAATCCATCGGCACAGTCCGTGATGCCATCATTCAAGGAAAATGTCTGTTGCACTACTCCCTCCCACCATTTGGAGTCTTTTCTCACTAAATCAAGATGTTTTTTTTCTATCAAAGAAGCAGCCTTCCATTAGACCTGAATGCCAGAGGAGGAACTCTCTCCTCCCTGCCAAACAGATCCTGATGCACCAGCCATGACTGAAGCGAAAATAAAAATTAGAACGCGAATTTGAGCTAGAGCATTGGTACTGAATTACAAAAGTCCTAACGGTGAAAAAAAGGACAACTACTCAGAACGGAAAAATCTCCAAGGGAGCGGAAGCGACCTTATATATGATAAAAGCGACAATGATCCGCCTACCTAGAGGCCAACGACATCTTCGCCAGTCTCGAGGTGGTACTCAACCTCGAGGACATCTATCAAAGAGAAGTTAGGTCCCAAGAGGCCAACGACATCTTCGCCAGTACCGAGGAGGTATCCGACCTCAAGGACCTCCATCAAAGAGAAGTCAGGCCCCAAGAGGCCAACGACATCTCCGCCAGTCCCGAGGTGCTACCCGACCTCGAGGACCTCCATCAAAGACAAGTCAGGCCCCAAGAGGCCAACAACATCTTCGCTAGTCCCGAGGTGGTACCCGACCTTAAGAACCTCCACCAAATAGAAGTTAGGCTCCAGAAAGCCATTGGCATCATCGCTAATCCCGAGACGATACCCGATATCAAGGTTCTCCCCAAGGGGTCATCGATGTCACTACAAAACTCGAGACAATTCTCAGTTTCGAAGGCTCCTATCAAGAAGAAAAATAAGCACTTAGAACTCCACTTATATATGCTCGGCCTCGGGATACCGTCTGAACCTGGAAGGTCCCTCATCCAGGATCTATCTACAACGCCTCAAGGCTATCTGCACTAAGTTTGAGACAAGTCTCCTGATGGCCCGAGTTTGAACAGTCCTCCGCTCAGGGATTGTTATCGAAAGCCTAAAGTCAGTCTCCACCCTCGAAGCTTCCGAGAAAACCCACCCCTTCGAAGATTATCACATGATCTAAAGGCTAAATCTCGATTCGAGAATTCGAGGACTTATTTTTATGTAATCCAGAGTCAGGGATCCCGACGATCCAAGTTTATCGGCCCAACCCGGGCTCGACATTCGCACCAGCTAACAAATTCATGCTTTCATAATCTCCAAACACAAGTAAAAAGAAACGTAGCATAAATCATAGGCAAATTGAAAAACATCTTTATATTCATAAATTCGTGATTACAAAAGCACTCAAGGGTCCTTACACAGAAACAAAGAAGCAAAAAGAGAAGCCTAGAATCTACTCTACCCTTAGAGGTGCACCCTCGGCAGCAGCATCTCCAAACACCATCTCTTCGGGCATACATCCTCGGCGGCAATATCTTCGATCGACACCTCCTCTGGGGTCTCACCTCGGTCCTCCAAAGAAATACCCTCAATGGAGAAGATGAAGAAGAGGAAAGTGGAGAGGTAGGACAAGATGAAAATATGCCATAGCCAGCCAAAGGGACGAGGACCCTCATCGACCAAGAAGACCTCGGACCAATGGCAAGCACCGGACTTACTTGCACGGCTACTTTGAGTCCACTTCTTGGGATATTGAGCCATGCAAGACACCGGCCAGAGGCACCACATCACCCCGCAGAAAGCAAAAGGGGGGAAGTGCCACACTGGGCTGGGGTTTGAAGGTGGGCGGTGATGTATAGAGTGACCACCCTCCTAAGCAGTGGGGTAGAATACAAATAACTTCCTAGGCCGGAAGAAATTGGCGTCCCCGTCACATTGTTTAGAGCCAAAACAACAACAACAACAACAACAAACAAATCAGTGTAGCAAGGGAGGGTCCCGGAAAGAGGCCATGGCATATTTAATAAGAATGCCACCAAACAACTTTGAGTTTGTGTGCCTCGGCCAAGAGAAATGACACTAGATGAGGACAAAAAGAAAAAAGAAATAAAAGGGTTGTTGAAGAGTGAATGAATAAGGCTTTGGTTCGAAAAAGCTTCAATTTATAGAAGAAGGGTAATGCAACCGACAAGCGCAATCAATGCCCTTTGAAAAAAGTAACCGACGGCGCCACTAGTACCTTTAAAAGACGTATCGACAAGAATAATCAGTGCATTTCTAGGGAACTGAATCAACGACAGTACTATCACTTCGAAGAACGAGAATTGGTAGTGTGCTGAACGACGCTGAAAAGACGCATCGATGAGATGTATCAGTTATCGCAAAGGCCCACGAGGTTAGTATGACATCATCATGAGAAGTCCGAGAAGGTTGGTATCAGAATCGTTTCTTATCACTCTACTCTAAGAAATGCGGGGACTATCTGTATATTGTAAAATCGGAGGGTCTGATTTCCCGCCATCGAGGCACCTCAGAAGATCATCTCGAAGCCTCGAGGTTACAAGGCTATGTTCGAGTTCCTTTCCCTCGAGTCTCATCGATGCCCGACCCTGGGATGATGTTGACCACGACTTCGATGGAAATAGGGAGTTCCCAAAGCGCATGAAAAAAGCCGACAAGGACTGGTAGGCTAGTACTGACACAAATCTAGGCATTGGCTAGCTATATTATCCCCATATCTTTGTAATAAATGCATTATGTACTATGCTAAAACTCCCCTCCTATATAAAGGGGATCCTCGTCATTTTGTACAAAACTTAGTACTATCGCTCCGCACGAAATATACAAGAACATTCTCTTTGCTCTCTAACTTGCTCTCATTATTTCACTTATTAGTCGGTTTCTATCTATTGTTCATAATGTATTGCTTATCATTGGACATAAAGAGCTTTCGCTACTTTTATTATAACTGTTAGTTGCACCTCGAGTACCCTCGATAGCCCCAAAGTCGAGCCCGGAATCGACCTCGAGGCCTCCGAATCGACGAGCTCGAGGCCCCGATTGTCAACCCACCGGTTTCGTTATCACTATATTCTTAACTCTTATCACATCTCTAAGTCTCTAAGCTCGCATAACATTATTTGCTTAATAACTAGCATAAAAATAGATCACGTATTTTTAGAATCCCATAATCAAATTTAATTGTTATTACTATTTTCACGGTAAACAGTTTTCTTCTTTGACACCATCCTTCACCCATGACGATATTCTTCAACAAAAGATATCACAGATCCTAAGTCCTAACACACACAGCCATTTTTCAGACCTTGCTTCTCTACAAAAAAAAACCTACAGACCTTAAGCTTGAGGATCAGCGACCAAATGGAAACAAAACCATCGACCCCTAAGCTTCTTCATCACACAAAACACAGCAACACTAATCCCTATCGTCACTCCATGGAAGACGAGAAAAGAGCTCCCAGCCACTGCTCCTTCATCTCATGACCAGCTGCAGAACAAAAACGAACCCCTCCTGAACTTAATCTTCTTCTACACCCCAAGAGACCAAAACAGACCCCTGAACCTTCCCGCCAGCCGCTGTCAAAACCAGCTCCAAACCCAGAGAGAAAACAAACAAGAAAAATAGCCTCATCTTCACATAGGAACATCAACTCGAATTGCTGTTGTTTTTCGCAGAGAAACATCCTACAACAATTCCAAATCACCTGTTACTGTCATGGAGTTTGCTGGTTTCGTTTTCTAGTTTAGTTCGAGTTTTCCAGCGAGCTTTGAGGTCGCCGGAGGTAGTTGTGCAAGGAATCCGTTTCAGTCGTGCGTCGAGGTACTGTCTACCGGTTTCCGGTTCTAGTTCTGTCCGTGGTTCGTTACATTTCAAGTGTAAAGCTGTCTTAAAGAAATTCTGCTATTGAAAAGCCATACATAAAGGCCCATTTCTCACTTCATCATCCTCTTAAGTTTTATTTGCGTGTTCTGGCTAATAGGTTTGGATGATCATGGTTGCTATGAGATTGTTTCGCTTGTCTCACTATCAATCTATAATCTGTTCAAAATGGTGTATTTGTTTGAGTTTGTTGGCTCATAACTTTGTTTAAGAGTAGTCAATTAATAATCACTTCATGGAGTCAACGGTAATAAAATATGATTCGTTCTTAGTGACCTAGTCTGATTTAATATTAAGCAAGCTTGTGAACATTAGAAATTAAATTTATTCATGCTTCAGGCGCACTATAATAAAATTATCATGGCTACGTGTATAATTCCCGTGACGTAGTTGTGATATATAATTTTCAAATTCGGGTGTGCATTTCATGCGATCTGACTTCAATTTTCAATAATCTTAAATAAAATAAACATGTCGTGAACCGCGGATGCATTTCATGTAGTGTGGTTTACGATGTGTTTGCAAAAACAAAAAAGTGTATGACGATCACGAATTTTCCTAAAATTTTTTAAAAACAGTTAGAAAGTTAAAAATGCACATAGGTTTAAATACATGTAATAAATTAGATAATTAAGCCAATTAATGATAGTTGAGCGACCGTGCTAAAATCACGGAACCCGAAAATACCTAACACCTTCTCTTAGGTTAATAGAATTCCTTACCCAGATTTCTATGTTCGCAGACCATAAATAAGAGTCAAAACCTTCCTCAATTCAGGATTTTAAACCGGTGACTTGGGACACCATAAAGAGGATCAGCTTTACCCCAACTGGCCTCGGCTGAGACTCAGCTCCGAGGTATTAAAGTGAAGAACCTGGCTCAGGCCAAGAAAATCAAACTTGATTTGTGGTTTTAAAGATATGTGATTTAGTTCAATACCAATTAATAATCAAGAATTATAATGTACAAATGAAAGAAATAAGTGAATCAAACCAGTGTTGCTAGACAGTATCGACCTCAAGCCAGAGTGACCTCGAGATGGATCAAGAACAATAAAGCAAGAATAATAAAGCTTAAAGGACAATTCTGATGAACAATGAACGAAAAAGTAAGAGAGTATATTTTTTGGCAATGGTTAGATGATCTTTTCAAATGATTGGGCTCCCCTTTATATAATAGGGAAATCATAAATAAGGTACATTTCTATTTATAGTAAAGAATCTTACTGGGACTGCTGTCTAACCACCTAGTACGGTTTGTACAAATCTATTCCGGAATTTACGCTGCGATCTTGGGACGTGGCAGTAATCTCGCTCATTTTGTTACAGATCCGATCCGTAACGGTATTATCTCGGGGTTAAGCACACTCAGCTTCGATACTCATCCCACACTTCGATCCTCGAGCCTTACCCTTTGTCCTTCGAGCTCGAGTCTGGTCCATCGAGCTCGAACATGATCTTACCTGAACTCGGGATCAAAGCAACCCCTCGAGCCCGGAAAATCGGGCGCACCTGATTTTGACCGTATGCATACTCTCTAATTTTCATTCGGCTCTTGTGATTGTCGTTAGTTAACTAATTATCCTCTTAATTATTTGACATTATTTTCCTTGTCGCCCTTCTAAGGAAGATTGACACATTTTCTAACAAGTAATTTAAATTCTTATTTTGCCATTGACATAACATGCTGCAGGACTCATTGGATACAAAAATCTGAATTGATATGTGTGGATAAGAACCCTAAAATGTTCCATGTGTCCACTTTGACTATATGAACAAAATTGTTGCTCCTAAACTGCACGGTGTGACTTGTATCATGCATGGCGGTAATATTTTAAAAAGGTATGTGAACGTCTCTTTTAATAGTAACTTTTTTTTTATTCATAATATTTACCAGTTTCAGTGACAAATTAGTGTGATCATTTAATTCATTTCTCTTTACAATTTTTTGAGCCAACAATTTGAATCTCAGCTTTTCTCGAGAACTTTTTCTATTATTTTTAGCTGATTTTTTTTTTTGTTGCAATAATAGCATAATGATAAATTACAATGATGATTATATTACCCATTATTTGGGTGCGTTAACTTCATTTTCTTTTTCATTTTTGCCTTAAAATTGTTTTTACTTTTGCCAATGAAAAGATGATGTGTACATCGGCAACTTTTGTTGAGACAATCAGGATAAAGACGAATAATAATACAAAAGCACCATAATATTATTTTTGAAACAAAGGAAAAGTGAATTACGAAAAGTAACACAATGAAAAGCAACGAGGCTTTAATCTCCAACAAAGTATATAGAAAACAGTTTAACACATATAATCAATACAGAAACGATAATAATTATTAAAATTCCTTAATCTTGTGAGCGTTACTGTGTTAAACAAAAAATCAGAAAAACTGTTAGGAGAATTAAAGAAATCTGGAAAATAGTAGAGAATCAGAAATATTCCGAGTCCACAAGTTTCTTGTGTGTCCTTAAGGAATTTTTAACCCCCTCACACGTTGCCAAGGTAATGGNGAGCCTTTCCTCAGAATTTATAGGCAATTATCAGAAGAGGTATCTGGAAAAGGTGCCTTTTCAGAAGAATACGCTGCCTGCCGCGGTTCTACCGCAGTCGCGGCAGAACCGCGGTCAGAGAGGCTCTCTGAATCTGCTTGCTGCGGTTCTACCGCGGTCGCGGCAGAACCGCGGCCTGAGAGGCCCTCTGAACCTTCAGCAGGGTTCTGACATAGTTTCAGCAGTTATTTGGCATTTAATTAGTTATTAAATAATTAAATAAATTTTGTCCAAAAGTAATCTTATCGATCGATCATATGACAAATCCAAATCCAAATCCAAATTCAAATCCAAAGCCAAAGCCAAAGCCAAAGCCGAAGTCGAGCCTATCGAGCGGTTCTACTGCGGTCGCGGTTAGAGAGGCTCTCTGAATCTGCCTGTCGCGGTTCTACCGCGGTCGCAGCAGAACCGCGGCCAGAGAGGCCCTCTGAACTTTCGGCAGGGTTCTGGCGTATTTTCAGTAGTGATTTGACATTTAATTAATTATTAAATAATTAAATAAATTTTGTCCAAAAATAATCTTATCAATCGATAATTTGACAAATCCAAATCCAATGCCGAAGCCGAGCCGAGCGAGCGAGCGACGACGGCGCGAGGGTTCATTCTCTTCAACTCCTTTTAAGAGCTTTAAGAAGTGATTATATATATAAGCACACTAATGTGGTTGTCCCTCACCAATGAGGGACAAAGTGCAAGACAAAAGTTCACTTCTTCAAATTTTCATTTTC
>MU769006.1:57606-88255 GCA_026770625.1 Nicotiana glauca
TCAGTCTAGAGCGGATCAATGCCCATTACAATCTTGCAAATGTCAACAACCAGGAGTACAGGGAGCGAGCTCAAGAGTTGGGTACCCAGTGGTTCATCACTCACTTGCATGGTGGACAAGTGCCGAAATAGATAAAGAATCACACAAGGATCGAGTCTTCAGAATTCACTGCAGAGGCCAAGACTTGGCTCTCCATCATCTGTGCTCGCATCATGCCTTCGAAAAATGAGACAGAGGTGACATCTGAGAAGGCAAGAGTGATTTCTGCTATTCTGGAGGGTCTGCCGGTGAACGTGGGGCAACTCATTGCTGATGAGATAGCAGAGGTGGTGGCAGAGCAAACCAAGAGCTTATTCTTCCATCCCTGATCACCCAGTTATGCTATGAGGCCGGGGTACTTCCTAGGCCTAAAGAAAAGGAAAAGAACCCAGAAAAGCTCATCCATCCTTTGCTGAAAAAGGGAGAAGGAGTTGCACCAAAGAAGAGAAAAATTGATGTAGCATCTCCCAGCTTTGGCCAGTTCACAGACACGGAGATACATGACACTCCTGCAGATGCCACCAGTACTTCCACAGCCATCACCCCACTTGAGCAGGGACCTCTCACTCTCAGGTACATCTCTCGGCAAGTTTATGGTATGGACACTCAGGTACGCCAACTTATAGTTGGTCTTCCTTCTGGACCATCCGGAGAGAGCACATCTACAAGTCCAGCTGGCCCAGGAAAGCTCCCCACATTGTCCGACCTTGCTAAGGAGCAACAGGCCATCAAGTCCAAGCTGGGACAAATTGAAAGAAGGCAACGGAAGCAAAGAGAACATGAAAAGAAGAAGAGTAAGTTCCTCAACAAGATCATGAATACTTTGCAGATGTTCTCTGGACCGGATGAGACCGAGGATGATGACTTTGAGCTTGAGCCTCCCAGCACCTCCAGTGATGAGCAATACTATTCAGGGAGCACCTCTTTCATTTTGACTTGACTTGTGTAATTGCATTGGGGACAATGCAATATTTTCGGTTGGGGGTGGATCCTATATATATGATGATTATGTGTGGAAATTGTAGTTGTAGTTTTTGTGGAACATGAAGTGGTTGTTTTTTTGGGTGGTTGTGAACTTGAACTTGAACTTGTTTAGATTGATAATATTGTTAGTAAATCTTTGTTATTTTCTATTTTTCTTGTTGTTTATTTGGTTTTATAATTTTTGTGTTATAATTTTTGGTAAATTTTTTTTTTTAGTATAATAGTATTAAGGTAATTCCTTGGTTTTTCTTTCTACCGCGGTTCTTTTCCAAGGAATTTAGGTGTGTTGAACCGGGTGACTTTTCCCTATGATGGATGGCGTGTCACCTTTATTAAGGAAATTAGTCTTTATTTAATTTTTTTAGAAAGTAAATATTTTTTTGGTTAGTTTAGTAGCTAGTTGTGAATAAATTGGTTTTTGGGGAGTAATCTTGTGCCCATAAGCCAACATGTGACTTGTTTGGTTCCAACACAATTTAAACTTTGGCATATGAAGTTTTGACCTTTAAAATAAAAAATGATTGAAGTAAAAATTCCTTGTTGTGACTTTTAGATTCTAATTTTGGCTCTTTGGTTTACTAAATAGCCTCTTAGGCTATTTGTGACTTCCTTGAGATTCATTGGTTTTAATTGGATTTTGGATTTGTATTCCATTTGAGTTTTCATGTGCCATGTGTGGTGAGTTTTAATTGTGAAAATTCTTTTGCATCATTTGTGGTCTAGAACTTGCCCGGAATGTGCTTCAAGGCGAAATCCTAGATTAACTTGGTTTGAAAAATGATATTAGGCCTTCCTTGTACCATTATTGTGCCTAAAATTCCTACCCTTGCATATTGTCCCTAGTCAACCCTTTTGAGCCTTCTAAATTTTTCTTTGGCAACCATGTTACAAGCCACTCTTGTGGCACCGTACCTCCTTAAGTAATGTAAAGTATGAAAATAGGCTAAAAGCCTAAGTTTGGGGGTGGAGGTTGGAAAAGTTATGATATGGAGGCTTCTCAAAAAGTAAAAAGTGTTATAAAAAAAATAAAAGAAGAGAAAGCTTGAATAAATGGGAGACTAGGTGATTAAAAAAAAAGAAGAAGAAAGGGTGGAAAAGTTCTTGAAGGAAGTAGACTTTGATTGTTGAAAAAGTGTAGTGCTTAGGGAGGTTTTGAGTTACTCTTACCAAATGTTCCAAAAGCCTAAACTACAACCCTTTAAGTCCTAATTGACTTTGAACCAAGTTGTCTACCTTAGTGGAGAAATACATAAATGGCAAGCCTATGGAACCACTTTTGTGAATTTGAACATCTTTGAGAGCGTGACAGTAAATTCTTTCTATTTGACATCCCATTTATGTTTTGAATTGCAATTTGTGAGTTTGGGATTCTCTCTTAAAGTGTGAGGGCACATGAAATTCGAGTTGTGAATTTAATCCCATTTTCAATTGGGAGGAATGAGCGAAGGAAAACAAATGTGATGGAGAGGCAAAGTTTGAATCTTTAGTGTCATGACTTGGTTGCTACTTTGATGAATTTAGTGTTGAGCACTTGAGTTTTGTGTGTGAAAAGTTGGTGACTCATATGTCTTAGATTAATTGTTGGTACCAACCGAAGTTACTAGATTGTGCTTAAAGTGGTCCTTTTTTACTTGAAATGATATTTGGTTTGCCATTGAGCATAAATGATGATTTGAATGAAGGATGTTCTTAGTTTTTGAATTGCTTGAGGACAAGCAATAATTTAAGTTTGGGGGTTTGATAAGTTGGTATTTTACCTACTTATCTCCTCTTAATATTTAAACTTTTGCATAATTTTGGTAGGAAATTAGGACACTTTATGAAGTTTATTGGCAATTTTCAGGTGTCATGTGATTTGAAGAAGAAATGAAAGAAATCAAGTCAAATTGTACTAAAATGTGGAAAAATGACTGCTGGGCAACTACTCTACGCGATCGCAGAAATGAGAAAGCGATCGCAGCGGTCTGGCAAAGTGTTAACCGCGATCGCGGGGGAGAAGATGCGAATGCAGTGAAGCATTTATGCACAACGTTTCTGAACATAGCACTACGTGACCGCAGGGGTACTCACGCGATCGTAGAGGTTTAGCAGGTCACTGTACGCGATCGCAGGCCAATTCACGCGATCGCGTTGCTTTAAATCTGGGACAGTTCCAGGCAGTTTTGAAATTTCACATTTTAATCCCCAAAACATTTAATTCTCGTCCAAGCAGACAATTTAGGGATGATCTTTGGCTTATTTTTCAGTGGTAGAGACTAGAGAGAACAAGGTGAAAGCTAGGGTTTTGCACAAATACACTTGGGTCTTGAAAATTTCAAACTTGTGGTTAAGATTTTCTTACCCATTTATGTTTATTTCTTTATTTCCTTGCTTTGTATTGGCTATTTAAGTGTGTAGTATTTATTTCCAACACTTAATCTTGTTTATGGAAATATTTATAATTAAAGTGTGGATTTAATACCTTGTTGTGCTTATGTATTGAATGTTTTTATTTATTTATGAAGTGAGTTATTGTTACTTTAATTATTCTTGTTCTTTAATGTTTCCAAAGGGACTAGCTAACCCTAGGACTCGCCCATAAATTCCGAATTGATTTTGGAAAAAATAGTTTGGGGTTGGGAAAGATTAATTAACAAGAACTTGAGGCGTTAATCCTCATTTTATAGATTCTACCTAGGGATAGGATTGAACTACTTGTAGCCTTCTCGGTGTGCTTAATCTTCTAATTGTGATTAGGGATAATTAAATTAGGAAATCTTGTTAGTCTTCAGAAGAAGCTAATTAAGAATTATTATCCGCGAGTAATTAACATAAACTCGCTCATATTTGTAAAATCATGAAATACATTGGATTGTTACTTGAGTGTAATTCCCGATGCATTCATACTTGTAGCCATTGATCATTTTACTTGCTTTCTAGGTTAGTTTACATTTCCATAATTAGATATAAATTTCTTCAACCAAAATTCTTAGTGTTTAGCATTGCGCAACTAATGATAATTTTCTTACATTCCTAATCGCCTACACATTGTTCTCTGTGGGATTCGACCCCGACTCATAGTTGTGTAAATTATATGGCATGCGACCGTACCTATTGCTTTTGAGCAGTGGATTTGGACGACATCAATGATAACCAAAGAGATCACAGTACAATAAGCAGAACACTTTCTATTGTAATAACAGAACTACATGGATAACAAGTCTTGGCATAGCTCATTTTAGAACCTTTCAATACCACCCCAACTCCCACGGCCAAGAGGCATATTAAACATTCATTCACCCAATACAAACAAAGCTCATCAATTTCCAAACCAAGATGACAAACAAATTAAGAACAACAAATAACACTTATAAAATCGGCAGCTCAAAAATCTCTCGTAGCTAATTCTTTCATCACTGATCAACCATGTCATCTAGCACCCTAGCATTTGCTTAAGAAGTCAAATATCAAAGCGTATTCAATACTCCAACCTGGAAAATCAACGACATACACATAAGTAGGCAGACTCGATTCCAATCAACAAAAGAATCACCTTGCTCTTGGCCATCAAATTCGAATCATATGTATTAAACCAAACCAAAGTGCAAAACAACAATCAACTGAATAAATGCGATGAACGAGTACTATTACAGCATTCCACAACGAGCAAAGCAACGAAAACTGTTTACTCGGACAATTGACCAAGCAAAAGCATGACAAACATGGAACAAAAATATGCTATAAAGCTAAATAATAATAGAGAAGTAGAAGCAGACCTTAGTTATCTCAAAAAACTTTGATTGACAAAATAGGCTTCAGTCGGAAATACAATCGGCCAAACACGAAATGCACCGGAGAAAACTCGAACAGAACCTTTCGAAATTACACACGGACAGCTCGTCGAACAATAGCAAAACACGGCTGAACCTTGACCAGACCTCGACGAACTCAGAAAAACAAACTCGAACTCGATTGAACCCCGACCAAAACCAACAGACCATCTCGAACGGACCTCAATTAGATCGGAGAGCCTCAACGCAGGCCCTCATCAAACTAGAACCGAGAACCTCGAACAAGAACCCCTGAAACTCGATAAAATTTCAAACTCGAACCCCAAAATTAAAGACTGAGTAATGACAACCCAAGTTTTGAAAAGACGACAAGAGTTTTGGGGTCTGCTGCTATTTTTAAAAGATGAAGAGAGGACGAGAGTTGTTGGTTCGAACACCTGCTTCGCCGGACTCACTGGAGGGTCATTGGAATTACATGTTTCCAGTCAGATTTGGTTTCGTCTAGCGATGGAGATAAAGGGGTTTGTGTTCTGTGGCTGAAGGTGGGTGGTCTTTCACCGGCGTGGAGTGGAGGGGATCTGGCTGGCAACGTTAGGGTCGTTTGGAGAATATGATGCGGGGTGGGAGGGGTGATATGCACTGTAGCGGATGTCTCTAGGTTTTTTTGGTAAGATTAGAATGAGGGAGGAGATTGAAGGGGGTCGTTTGGTTATGGGTGGGTGGACCGGGTCGGGTGTAGGGAAATGGGTTTGGGCTTGGGTTAAAGGGAGGGGATTTGGTTTGGGTCAGCCCAAATTGGGTCTTTAATTAAGAAGATCAATTCCTTTTTTTATTTTCTCTTCAATTTTTTTATTCAATAATTAAAAATTAAAAATTAAAACCTAAATCAAATCTTAATCCCAAATTATCCTACCCAATTAATTAATGTAACGACCCGACTGGTCATTTTACTATTTGGAACCCCGTTCCCTTAAATAAAACTTCCCGTGCTTTCCTTAGCTTAAATATAACTTGCGGGGGCGATTAGTTCGGAAGTTAGAAGAGTTTTGATTGAAAATGAAACCAATTATTTCCTTAAAGATTTCTTAAAAGACCAAGTTTGACTTCGGTCAACTTTCCTGGGAAACGGACCCGGATTCATGATTTGACGGTCCCGGGAGGTCCGTGGGAAAATATGGGACCTGGGCGTATGCTCGAAATCGAATTCTGAGGTCCCTAGCCCGAGTAATGAATTTTTTGTGTAAAATTATTAAATCAAAGTTTTAAAGAATTAAATAATCTAAGTATTCACTGAAATCATAGGTATTGGGTTCGGATTCCAGTTCTGAAACTTGGTGCAAGTCCGAAATATCAGTTAAGACCTACCCTTAAAATTTGGTGTCAATCCGAGTAGTTTAAGGGCGTTTTGACCCGTTGAAAGGAAATTAAGAGCTTAAAGTTCAATATGTTGATTCAATTGGTTTTGGGGTTCGATTCCTTGATTTAGCGTTGTTTTGGGTATTTCGAGGGTTTGACTAGGTCTGCCTCGTAACTTAAGACTTGTCGGTATGTTTGGGCGGGACTCGGGAGCCACGAGCGTCAAATAGTTGAGGTTCGAGCGAAGTTGAAACTTAGAGAAAACCAAAGCTGCTGCTTCAATTAAAACCGCTTATGCGGCTCTTTGACCGCAGAAGCGGTCGTTGATCGCAGAAGCGATTTGGACCAGACCTTGGGGAACCGCCGAAGTGGCCTAGGGATCGCAGAAGTGGTTCCGCTTCAGCGGCCCCCAGACTACAGGAGCGGTCCAATCCCAAAAAACCAAGACCGCAAAAGCGGCCATTTTCCGCAGAAGAGGAAATCCGCCCGCAGAAGCGGAAACGCTGGGCAGAATGGGTTCATTAAATACGAACTCAAACCCCTATTCTCTCATTCTTCACTCCATTTGGGCGAATTGGGAGCTTCCAAGGGAGGGTTTCCACATAAATTGGCAGGGTAAGTAATTCCTCTATATTTTTAGCTTAAGTACTTGTATAATGGGTAGATTAAACACTAGAAATGTGGTAAAATCAAAGGGTTAGAGCTAGACCTATGGTTTAAATAAAATTAAGATTTAACCACGTAAATGACTATGTAATGAACTAGAAATCATATATTTGTGATCCTTAGGTGATAGAGAATAACTTTCTTCGAAAAATCTCGGGATCTGGCGCGTGGGCCCAGGGTCGAAATTTAGGAAACTTGCGGGAAAGTTGGGAAATCACTTAAATAGTTGGGATTCAACCTTGTAAGCCCTTATTGACTAGTTCCTACGTTGTTTAATTAGTTTGTGCGCTTTCGGCTTCGCTTTGACGTTTCAGGCTTGTTCTTGATATTTGGAAGTGCGCTTCGGAGCGAGGTGAGTCTCCTTTCTAACCTCGTGAGAGGGAATTGTCTCTTTAGGACTAATAAATGATAAATTGCTATTAAATGCGGGGGCTACGTACGTACCAGGTGACGAGAGTCCGTGCGTAGCTACTATGATGTTAAATGTTTGGGTAGTTTAGGACCCACATCATGCTTAAATTGAGATTTCCATTGTTTGAATTATCTAAATGATCTTTATGACATGCTAGAGACTAGAAGAATGAAAAATTGAACATATGAATATTATTGAACTTGGAAGGATTTTCCTTGTATATAAATGATGCCTTTGTGTGCATTCTTGATGTTGTATTGATATTTGTGGATCGGTCTGATCGCTTTGGTGAAATAGATGCATCTATGGTATGGGCCGTTCGACCCTTGGCATTGCACAATTTATATTCTGTTGGAGCGGGCCGTCGACCTCGGCATTGTTGCACATGATATATATATATGCTTGAGCCTAGACCTTTCATGATTTATTGCTAAATATGTGAAGAAGGAAAATGATAAAAGAAATATGATTATGACTTCTATTGTAACTATGGTTTAATTTAAATATCTATGCTTTAAATTGTACATCATCATTATGATATTATCTTGACCTAGTGGGTATCAAGCCGACCTCTCGTCTCTACTTCTTCGAGATTAGGTGGGATACTCACTGGGTACATATTGTTTATGTACTCATGCTATGCTTCTGTACTTAAATATACAGGGTCTAGGGCTAATTCATCTGGATATCGATCGGGTGCGCGCCAGTGAGTGGCTGTAGAGACTCTTACAGTGAGCTACTTCCCTTCCTACATCGCTCCGCAGCCGGATGGAGTCTTCTTTTGTATTTTGCTGTCTTTCCCTTATTTCAGACAGTAGGGTAGAGATGTTGTATATTCTACTAGATGCTCGTACATTGTGACACCAGGTCCTAGCATACACACGCATTAGTAGACTTGCTTTTGGGGTTGTAATATTTTATTACTTACTATAGTATCCCTTTTCGTTCTAAATCCAAGTTGAATGGATATTTCACTTAAATTTGAGTATGATTCTATACGAATTGTAGTAATATTCGGCACTTGGCTTGCCCGGCAAGGTTGTTCGGTGCCATCATGACTTGTGATGGAAATGGGTCATGACAACATGGTATCAGAGCAATAGGTTCACGTTGGTCTCACAAGTTACGTGCAAACCTAATAGAGTCTTGTAGATCGGTACGAAGACATCTTTATTTATCTTCGAGAGGCTATAGGGTATTAGGAAAGACTACTCTTTATTCACTTCCTATTGTGCAGTGGTTAGTGTACTAAATTTCCATTTCTATTCTCTCACAGATGGTGAGGACTCGTACTACTGATGTTCCGGACCCGGAAGGAGCTGCTCCCCCTGTTGCCAGAGGCCGAGGTAGAGGCTGGGGGTGGGTACCGGCACGCGGTAGGGGACGAGGGCGCCCCAGAGCCATTCCAGTCATACCACTAGCGGACCCTATTATTGAGGAGCAGGGTCAGATACCTGCAGTTGAGCCTACCCCGACAGACTTTATGACAGCACCGGGATTTCATGAGGTCATGGGCCGTATGCTTCGGTTCATGGATACTATGACGTAGGCTGGTTTATTTCCAGCGGATCCAGCTACCTCATAGGCAGGAGGGAGAGCACAGACCCCTACTGCTCAGGCTCCAAGTCATACAACCGTGGTATATCAGACTCCGGGTGCGCTACCCGCTGATGGGGTTCAGTCAGTTGCTGCAGTGGCGCCCTAGGCCAGGCCAGTTGTGGATGGTGATCTGCAAAATTACTAGACAAATGGACTAGACTTCGCCCCCCGGTCTTTGGGGGTGAACGTCATGAGGATGCCCAGGACTTTATTGAGAGGTGCAGGGACAGACTGCACAACATGAGGATATTGGAGTCGCATGTGGTTGACTTCACCACCTTTCAGTTGAAGGGCAGGGCCCGCAGATGGTGGAAGTCTTATGCTCTTAGCAGACCAACAGGTTCTCCTCCCCTCACTTGGGGACAGTTCACCCAGTTATCTCTTGATCGGTACATTCCACCCTCTGAGAGGGAAGTGCTGCATCATCAGTTCGAGTATCTAGAGCAGGGTCAGATGTCAGTGACCGATTATGAGGCGAGGTTCTCTGAGTTGTCTCGCCATGCGCTTATGATACTCCCCACAGAGGCAGAGATGGTGCGATAATTTGTAGCAGGGTTACATCCCACCATCCAGAACAGTATGGCTCGAGAGATGGAGATGGGTACAGGTTATAAGCTTACACTTGAGATTGCTCGTAGGATCGAGGGTTACCGTCAGAGGGGTTTTGAGCAGATGCAGCAAGAGAAGAGGGTCAGATTCTTCGGAGAGTTCAGAGGCACCCCAGCTAGGGGTAGAGGTCACTCTGGGAGGGGTCAGCCCAGCAGGCCCCCAGTTTCAGCACCACCACCAGCTCGGGGTGCTCCAGTGCGCTCTTATTTCAGCGCCCTGCCAGAGAGTTCTTATCGCCCACTAGCCGTTCAGGGTTCTTCCAGTAGGTATTCAGGTCTTCCAAATTCTTCCGATTCTTATTTTAGTGCTATGCCGGAGAGTTCATACCACCCGCCGGTTATTCAGGCTTCTTCTAGTGGATCTTTCGGTTTTCAGAGTCAGCCATCTGGGCAGCAGGTCGCTGCACCACATTTTTTTGAGTGAGGAGACCCAGGTCACATGACGAGGTACTACCCCAGGCTTCGGGGCAAGGCTATACAGCAGGGACGGCAGCCCATGGCTCCAGCACCAGCGACCCAGCCACCTAGAGGTGGAGGGCAGGCAGGTAGAGGCCATCCCAGAGGTGGAGGTCAGGCAGAGAGAGGTTAGCCAGCTGCTTCTCAGTCGGGGGGAGGCCAGACAGCCGGCGCTCCAGCCAGATTCTATGCTCTCCCGGCCATGGCAGATGTATTGGCCTCAGATGCCGTTATCACAGGTATTATTTCAGTCAGCAATAGGGGTGCTTCGGTATTATTTGATCCAGGATCTACTTATTCATATGTGTCCTCTCTGTTTGCTCGTTTTCTGATTACTTTTCCTGAGTTCTTGGGTGTTTCTGTTCATGTGTCCACTCCTGTGGGCGATTATGTGGTTGTGAATCGGCTCTACCGGTCTTTTGTGGTTACTTTCTGTGGATACGAGACTAGAGCAGACCTCTTGTTGCTTGATATTCTTGATTTTGAGGTCATCCTGGGCGTGGATTGGTTGTCCCCATATCACGCCATGCTTGATTGTCATGCCAAGACTATTTCGCTATCGATGCCAGGATTGCCGAGATTGGAGTGGAAGGGTTCCACAGTTGATACGCCTAGCAGGGTTATTTCTTTCCTGAAAGCTCAGCGCATGGTTGAGAAGGGGTTCTTGTTTTGTTTAGAATATGTTCGAGATACTACTGCAGAGTCTCCGACGATTGATTAAGTGCCAGTAGTTCCAGAGTTCACCAATGTTTTCCTTCTGACCTTCCTGGCATGCCTCCGGATCGTGATATCAATTTCCGTATTGATTTGGCTCCAGGCACTCAGCCTATATCTATTCCCCCGTACCGTATGGCTCCTAAAGAGCTAAAAGAGTTGAAGGAAAAGTTGGAGGAGTTGTTAGCAAAGGGTTTTGTCAGGCCTAGTGTATCGCCTTGGGGTGCACCAGTGCTTTTTGTGAAGAAGAAGGATGGGACTATGCGGATGTGCATTGATTACCGGCAATTAAACAAAGTTACCATCAAGAACAAGTATCTGTTGCCTCGTATTGATTATTTGTTTGACCAACTACAGGGTGCTAGGGTGTTCTCAAAGATTGACTTGAGGTCAGGGTATCATCAGCTGAAGATTCGGGATTCAGACGTTCCGAAGACCGCATTCAGGACTAGATATGGCCACTATGAGTTTTTGGTGATGTCCTTTGGGTTGACGAATGCTCCAGCAGCATTTATGGACTTGATGAACAGGGTTTTTAGGCCTTTTATTGATTCTTTTGTTATCGTCTTCATTGACGACATCTTGATATACTCACGTAGCCTGGGGGAGCACGAGCAGCATCTGAGAGTAGTGCTTCAGACCTTGCGAGAGCAGAGGCTATACGCTAAGTTCTCCAAGTGTGAGTTTTGGCTAGATTCAGTGGCATTCTTGGGACACATTGTGTTAGGAGAGGGTATTAAGGTGGATCCCAAGAAGATTGAGGCAGTTCAGAGTTGGCCACATCCTACTTCAGTGACCGAGATCAAGAGTTTCCTAGGGTTAGCAGGCTACTACCGGCGATTGGTGCAGAGCTTTTCATCTATTGCTTCACCCTTGACCAGATTGACCCAGAAGGGTGTCCCATTCCGTTGGTCCGATGAGTGCGAGGAGAGCTTTCAGAAGCTCAAGACAGCTTTGACTACAACACCGATTCTTGTATTGCCTTCCGGTTCAGGGATGTATACCGTACATTGCGACGCTTCTCACATTGGCTTGGGATATGTATTAATGCAGGAGGGACGAGTTATTGCTTATGCTTCACGTCAGTTGAAGATTCATGAGAAGAACTACCCAGTGCACGACCTAGAGTTGGCGGCAATTGTTCATGCTCTTAAGATATGGAGGCATTATTTGTATGGGGTGTCATGTGAGGTTTACACCGATCACCGTAGTTTACAGCACCTGTTCAAGTAGAGGGACCTTAATTTGAGGCAGCACAGGTGGCTCTAGTTACTCAAGGATTATGACATTACCATTCTTTATCATCCGGGTAAGGCGAATGTGGTCGGGGATACCTTAAGCAGGAAGGCGGAGAGTATGGATAGTTAGGCATTCATTCCCGCTGAGGAGAGACCATTGGCTTTGGATATTCAGTCCTTGGCTAACAGACTTGTGAGGTTGGGCATTTCGGAGCCCAGCCGAGTTCTAGCATGTGTGGTTGCTCAGTCTTCGTTATTGACTTTGGAGGGCACTGGGATCAGTTCTTGCCCTTGGCAGAGTTTGCATACAACAACAGCTACCAGTCCAGCATAGATATGGCCCCGTACGAGGATTTATATGGTCGACGTTGTCGTTCTCCCATTGGTTGGTTCGAGCCTGGTGAGGCTAAGTTACTTGGTACGGATCTAGTACAGGATGCGATAGATAAAGTGAAGTTGATTCAGGAGAGGCTTCGCACAGCTCAGTCTAGACAGAAGGGTTACGCGAATCAGAAGGCGCGTGATGTATCATTTATGATTAGCGAGAAAATTCTCTTGAAAGTCTCGCCGATGAAGGGTATTATGAGGTTCGGGAAGAAGGGCAAGTTGAGCCCAAGGTTTATTGGTCCCTTTGAGGTGTTGAAGCGAGTTGGAGAGGTTGCTTATGAGCTTGCTTTACCTCCCAGTTTGTCGGGAGTTCATCCGGTTTTCCATGTATCGATGCTCCGGAAGTATCACGCCGACCTATCACATGTATTGGACTTTGGCACCATTCAGCTAGAGGAGAGTCTGGGCTATGAGGAAGAGCCAGTTGCCATTGTTGACAAACAGGATCGCCAGTTGAGATCCAAGAGGATTTTTGCGGTAAAGGTCCAGTGGAGGGGCCAACCGGTTGAGGAGGCGACATGGGAATCCGGGGAGGACATACGGAGCAGATATCCTTACTTATTCAGCAGTCCAGGTACTTTTCTATGTCCGTTCGAGGACGAACGTTTGTTTAAGAGGTGGAGAATGTAACGACCGGACTGGTCGTTTTACTGTTTGGAACCTTGTTCCCTTAAATAAAACTTCCTGCGCTTTCCTTAGCTTAATTATAACTTGCGGGGGCGATTAGTTCGGAAGTTAGAAGCGTTTTGAGTGAAAATGAAACCAATTATTTCCTTAAAGATTTCTTAAAAGGCCAAGTTTGACTTCGGTCAACTTTCCTGGGAAACGGACCTGGATTTGTGATTTGACGGTCCCGGGAGGTCCGTAAGAAAATATAGGACCTGGGCGTATGCTCGAAATCGAATTCTGAGGTCCCTAGCCCAAGTAATAAATTTTTTATGTAAAATTGTTAAATCGAAGTTTTAAAGAATTAAAGAATCTAAGTATTCACTGAAATCATAGGTATCGGGTTCGGATTCCGGTTCTGAAACTTATTGAAAGTCAAAAATATCAGTTAAGACCTACCCGTAAAATTTGGTGTCAATCCGAGTAGTTTAAGGGCGTTTTGACCCAACAACAACAACAACAACAACAACCCAATATGATCCCACAAGTGGGGTCTGGAACAACGTTTTGACCCGTTGAAAGGAAATTAAGAACTTGAAGTTCAATATGTTGATTCAATTGGTTTTGAGGTTCGATTCCTTGATTTAGCGTTGTTTTTAGGTGTTTCGAGGGTTTGACTAGGTCTTGCTCGTAATTTCAGACTTGTCGGTATGTTCGGGCGGGGCTCGGGAGCCCCGAGCGTCAAATGGTCGAGGTTCGAGCGAAGTTGAAACTTAGAGAAAACCAAACCTGCTGCTTCAGTTAAAACCGCTTCTGCGGCTCTTTGACCGCAGAAGCGGTCGTTGATCGCAGAAGTGATTTGGGCCAGACCTGGGGGAACCGCAAAAGCGGCCCAGGGACCGCAGAAGCGGTTCCGCTTCAGCGGCCCCCAGACCGCAGGAGCGGTCCAATCCCAAAAACCCAAGACCGCAAAAGCGGCCATTTTCTGCAGAAGCGGAAATCCGCCCGCAGAAGCAGAAACGCTGGGCAGAATGGGTTCATTAAATACGAACTCAAACCCCTATTCTCTCATTCTTCACTCCACATTTGGGCGAATTGGGAGCTTCCAAGGGAGGGTTTCCACATAAATTGGCAAGGTAAGTAATTCCTCTAAATTTTTAGCTTAAGTACTTGTATAATGGGTAGATTAAACACTAGAAATATGGTAAAATTAAAGGGTTAGAGCTAGACCTAGGGTTTAAATAAAATTAAGATTTAACCACGTAAATGACTATGTAATGAACTAGAAATCATATATTTGTGATCCTTAGGTGATAGAGAATAACTTTCTTCGAAAAATCTCGGGATCCGGGCGCGTGGGCCCGGGGTCGAAATTTAGGAAACTTGCGGAAAAGGTTGGAAAATCACTTAAATAGTTGGGATTCAACCTTGTAAGCCCTTATTGACTAGTTCCTATGTAGTTTAATTAGTTTGTGCGCTTTCTGCTTCGCTTTGAGGTTTCGGGCTTGTTCTTGATATTTGGAAGTGCGCTTCGGAGCGAGGTGAGTCTCCTTTCTAACCTCGTGAGAGGGAATTGTACCTTTAGGACTAATAAATGATTAATTGCTATTAAATGCGGGGGCTACGTACGTACCAGGTGACGAGAGTCTGTGCGTAGCTACTATGATGTTAAATGTTTGGGTAGTTTAGGACCCACATCATGCTTAAATTGAGATTTCCATTGTTTGAATTATTTAAATGATCTTTATGACATGTTAGAGACTAGAAGAATTAAAAAATGAACATATGAATATTGTTGAACTTGGAAGGATTTTCCTTGTATATAAATAATGCCTTTGTGTGCATTCTTTATGTTGTATTGATATTTGTGGATCGGGCCGATCGCCTCGGTGAAATAGATGCATCTATGGTACGGGCCGTTCGACCCTCGGCAGTGCACAATTTATATTCTGTTAGAGCGGGCCGTCGACCTCGGCATTATTGCGCATGATATATATGTATGCTTGAGCCTAGACCTTTCATGATTTATTGCTAAATATGTGAAGAAGGAAATGATAAAAGAAATATGATTATGACTTCCATTGTAACTGTGGTTTAATTTAAATATCTATGCTTTAAATTGTACATCATCATTATGATATTATCTTGACCTAGTGGGTATCAAGCCGACCTCTCGTCTCTACTTCTTCGAGATTAGGCGGGATACTCACTGGGTACACATTGTTTATGTACTTCTGTACTTAAATGTAGAGGGTCTGAGGCTGATTCATCTGGATATCGATCGGATGCGCGCCAGTGAGTGGCTGTAGAGACTCCTACGGTGAGCTACTTTCCTTCCTACATCGCTCGGCAGCCGGATGGTGTCTTCTTTTGTATTTTGCTGTCTTTCCCTTATTTCAGACAGTAGGGTAGAGATGTTGTATATTCTACTAGATGCCCGTACATTGTGACACCAGGTTCTGACACACACACACACATTAGTAGACTTGCTTTTGGGGTTGTAATATTTTATTACTTACTATATTATCCCTTTTCGTTCTAAACTCAAGTTGAATGGATATTTCACTTAAATTTGAATATGATTCTATACGAATTGTAGTAATATTCCGCACTTGGCTTGTCCGGCAAGGTTGTTGGGCGCCATCATGACCTGTCATGGAAATGGGTCATGACAATTAAACTCTAATTAATAATTAACACAATTAATCAAAATACCAAATTAAAAGAAAATCACACAATTTGGACATTAAATATAAAAATGAGAATCACGGTTTTTTTGTGATTTTTTTAGTTTGTAAAACAACAACTTACTTAATTAATCCTAATTGATAAAAATTAAATCCCAAATGCAAAGATAACATATTTTTTTATTTTTTATTAATTTAACAAATAAACATGCACAGACAAACGCAAACAATAACAGAAAACACCACAAAAATCCACAAAGTTGCAAACAACGGAAAAATTATTTACTTTAAATTTTTTTTGGGAGTAATTCTCATATGGCAAAAATCACATGCTCACACACATCCTTTCATTTTAAGACACAACTGTTCATTTAAAATAGTTTATGAATCATTTGTATTTAAATGTTGGCTTGGGGCCTGTGTATAGGCGTGTTTTTTTTTTTTTTTTGTAAATAAGATATTTAAATTATTTAGAGGGCATTTAGGTCTTTTAACTTTTTAATTTTGGGGTTCCCACTTTTATAATAACTAGTTTTTATGTAGATTTTTAGTCAATTGTATCTGAAGAAACAATAAATTATATTTATTAAAACTTATATATAAGAAGAAAAAAAAGATCTGTATAAAGCAGTTGCCGTGATAAAAATTGATGCAATCATTGAAATATTAATTACACAACATAATACTTGAATTCGATCGTTTGAAGCTGTAAAAATAATCAATTTAGTAAAGTTAGATAAAATTTGTGTTTATAATTCAAATATTTGCAATGTGGTCGTATATCACCTAATATTTCTATTTTATTGTCAATAGTGTTTTCGGTATTAATATCCTCTATCACTTCACATATATCTCTTAATACTCATTAAAAAGATATATAAGATGAAGAGTATTTTCTTCCTTCAACTTTATATTAGAAATTTATTTTTTTCTAACTCTAAAATTAGACATTTTTTCATGTTATTTCTCAAAATATGTCAATTAACCAGCGACTTTAAAAAAAATGTTAATGTCAATTAAGTCCTGATTTTTTATTATTAAGGAAACCTCACTTTACCCTTTCGATATCCGGATATTATGTGCGAATTCTTATTACTAAAAAGAGTTGATGTCATGCCGCTGTTAACAACAACAACAACAAACTCAGTTTGATCCCAACTTGTGATGCCACTATTGAGTATTGAATATATCAAAGAAGATATATTTATATGAACAAAATGGATAAAGAAAACTTCTAAAACCAAATTATAATATTTGGTAAAACGGATCATAAGAACTTGCTTTATGTTGTGACTTTTTTCTATTGCAAACTGTGACGACCCAAAGAGTCATCACCGAATTTTTCCCTTTTTTCCGTGCTTTCGATGCCTTAGAAACCTCGCTTTTAGTGGCCTCGATTTGCATGTGCAGTCCGAGCGCATAGCCGGAAAGCTTTTATGTTAAAATATATGAATTCTGTGAAACATTTGATGAATTTTGATATTAATATGGTTAAAGTTGACTTTGGTCAATATTTTGGGTAAACGAACTCGGACCCGTGATTTGGCTATCCCGAGGGTCCGTAAAAAAATATGGGACTTGGGCGTATTTCCGGAATCGAAATCCGAGGTCCCGAGCCCGAGAAATAAATTTTTGAAAGAAATTATTTTTCTGAAAATGATATGAAAATTTGAAAGGAAAATTAGTCAGAAAAATATTGGTATCGGGCCCGTATTTTAGTTCCGGCATCCGGTACAGGTCTTAAATATGTGTTAAGCGCTTTCTGTGAAGTTTGGTCGAAATCGGACGTCGTTTGACGTGTTTCGGACCTAAATATCTAAAGTTAGAAGTTTAAGAAGTTTGAAATGAAAATGATGATTTTGAGGCTTGATTCATTATTTTTTATGTTGTTTTGGCGATTTGATCGCTCGAGTAAGTTCGTAGAATATTTTTGAGGTCATGTGTATGTTTGGTTAGGAGCCCCGAGGGCTCGAGAGTATTTTCGAAGGTGTTCCGGAGAGGTTTTAGCCTTAAAATGATTGCAAATGTGTTCAGTTCTGGTATGTTGTTACCCAGTGCTATGCGATCGCATAGGTCTCCCGCGATCGCCTAGGGTTAAAGTTTCAGGTACCCCGTTTCTTCAATGCGATCGCATAGAGTAGCCACCCTTATTCAATGCGATCGCATTACTTCCTCGCGATCGCACAGTGTAAAGACCCAACCCGGAATAGAACCTGTTTTTCCTCTATGCGAACGCAGCTTCCTTTCTGCGATCACAATGACCAAGCCACCCTATCTATATCGCAACCCCTTCCTGCGATCGCATAGACCAATTTTCGCCCAGCTATTATTTAATTCCAGAAACAGTCCATTACGGGATTTCTCACTATTTTCACACGAGCTCCTCTCCCTAACACTCCATAGACGATTTTGAAGAGCCTCTTTCTCCATAGCTTTTTAGGTAAGTGTTCTTAACCTCATTCCCTCTTAATTTCTTCAACTAATCACTAATTTCCTAGCCCTAAATCATGAAATCAAGGTAGAGATTGGGGGTTTTGGGTAGAGTTAGGATTTTGGGAATTTTGGGTGATTCAACCTCAATTTGGGGTCGAATCTTGAAATAAATTATATATTTGAACTCGTGGGGTTATGGGTGATTGGGTTTGGGTCCGAGCCTCGAGTTTGGACCATGTGTGCCCGGGGTCGAATTTTGGTATTTTTGGAAGAATGATAGGAACTTCATTTTTAGGCTATGGGATTATGTTTTTGAGTCGTTATTGATGTTATTGAATTGGTTATGCCTAGATATCATTGTTTCAGAGTCGGATTATAGAGGAAGGCAGTATTAGAGAGTTGATTGCTATTCTTCGGACCGAGGTAAGTGTTTGTTCTAACTTTAGCTTGAGTGAATATGATTAGGATATTATTTGCTAATTGCTAAATGTGGAGTACGGTGTATAGGCATGGTGACGAGTATCTATGCACCGGAGTCTAGCATGACCGTGAGTGTTAATTGTGTTTAAATTGGATTTTGTGATACCTCTTCTTTGTTTAATTGGTAAGTTTCATATAATGTGAATAGTTTGAGGAAGAATTGTGATTGGTATATTATTGGAGCGTTGGCTCGAACGAGGATATGATAATTGAGAAGTAAGTGATCAAAAGAGGAAGTAGTGTGATTATTCCCTTGCCGGGACGTATAGTTTATTATTGTTGTTGCTCCCTTGCCGGGTTAATTCGTTATGTTGTTGAATTACCTTAATGGGGCCTCCTCTAGAAAGATTATGAATTATGAAATGGGATCGTGTGGCACGCCGAGCACTTATGAATTATAAAATGGGATCATGTGGCACGCCGACCACTTATGAATTATGAAATGGGATCGTGTGGCACGCCGTCCACTTATATATACTATGGGACCGTGTGGCACCCCGACTACTTATATGAGTTATGGGATTTGATGTAGTTTTCATTGTTTATTCTCGATGATTAGTTTTCATTATATTTCCCCTGAGCATACCCCCTCCCAGTTTTATTTGATGTTTTCTTTTGTTATTTCCGTTTCCCTGGTATATATATATATATCTGCACAGGTTGTCTTTGGTAGGTCCTGTCTAGCCTCGTCACTACTTCGCCGGGGTTAGGCCAGGCACTTACTAGCACATAGGGTCGGTTGTGCTGATGCTACACTCTGTACATATTTTTGCACAGATTCAGGAGTAGCTTTTGGACCTCCGTAGCAATATTGATCGAGCGCTGTCTTCAATCCAGGGACTCACGAGGTAGCCTAGCTGGTGTTCGCAGGCCGAAGTCCCTTCTATGTTGTTAGTTTATTTTATTTGTATCGAGGCAAACACTAATGTATTTCATTCAAACTCTTGTTTATTATTCTATAGTGGTTCGTGAGTAGTGACGCCAAACTCTGGGTAGAAGTGTATCTTGAAGCTTGCGCATTTGTTTTCTGTTATCTAAGATTTAAAGACTTCAGCTTTATTTAATTGTTTCGTTTTTTTTATTTATGTTATCGCAAATGCTAATTAAAAATGTTTAAATGTTGTCTTGCCTAGCTCCTAATAGTAGGCGCCATCACGACTCCCGATGGTGGAAAATTCAGGTCGTGACACAAACTATTTTCTCTTTCTTCTTCTTCTTCTTTTTATGTTTTTCCTTTTCTCCCGCTTATAGTATTAAGTTTGATTTTTAGTAAGTTGTTCTCTATTAATATCAAGAATAATTGATATTATTATGACTATTATACTTTTAAATATCTATTCTCACTTCTCCACGAAATATAATCTTCAGTGACCTTGTGATACTTGGTTCCTTTTTATTCTATAGCGTCTTTGACAGCATTACTGCCGCTTCTAATTGTCTAATATTTTTTGGCTTTGTGACTATTTGTATCGACCCGGCCGGTCATTTTTAGAATTTATGTCCTGTTCCTCTATTAACTGCTTCCTCTAAGTTCATTTTTGCTTTTTTAGTTTGCCGGGACGTTCGGTGTTGGGATTCGGAGTGTTTTGGGATACTTAGTCCCTAAATAAGAGCTTAAGTGTTGAAAAATGGTCCGTAATCAGAACTGTGTGAAGACGGCCTCGGAATGGAAATCTGATGGTTCCGTTAGCTTCGTTAGGTGATTTGGGATATGTGTGCAAAATTTAAGTCATTCGGACATGTTTTGGTTGGGTTTTTGATCGAATGTGTGTTTTGGAAGTCTTAAAAGAACTTAGGCTTGAATTTGATGTAATTCGATGATTTTAGTGTTAGGCAAGGTGTTTTGATAATTGGAACAAGTTTGAATAATATTTTAGGATATGTTGGTACTTTTGGTTGAGGTCCCGGGGGCCTCGGGTGTGTTTCGGATGCCCAACGGGTCATTTTTGGAAACTTTTGAACTGTTGTTTCTGGTATCTGGTTTCCTTCTTCGCGAACGCAAGGGTTGTCTCGCGAACGCTAAGAGGAAAAATGAGGGGCTGTGAGATTGGCCTTCGCGAACGCGAAGGGGGAGACGCGAACGTGTAGTAGCTGGAAGGGGTACTACGCGAACGCGGGAGGACACCGCGAACGCGTAGAAGGAAAACTGGGCCTGGGCCATTTGGCCTACGCGAACGCGAGACCTGCCACGCGAACGCGAAGGGGCTGGCAGTTGGCTTTCACGAAAGCAAAGCCAGGAACGCGAACGCGAAGGGTTTGGGAAAATTGGCCTTCGCGAACGCGACGCCTGGGCCGCGAATGCGATGAAGAACGGGCCTGGGCAGAATGTTAAGTTCTGAAAATGGGACTTCGTTCCCATTTTCTATTTTTAGCGAATTGGAGTTCGGATAGGGCGATTTTTGGACAGACGTTCTTAGAGAACAATAGGGTAAGTGTATAACTCAATTTTGGTTGTATAACTCAAATCTATTACAAGTTTTGGCGTTTAATCTAAGAATTTTGTTGAAAAGTGTAGAAAACCGTCTTGGATAGAATCACTGATTTGAGGGTCGAAATGATATGGGAATTGTATAAATTTGGTATGGTTAGACTCGTGAGAGTGCGAGGTTTCTAGAAATATAAATTTTACCTAGTTTCGAGATGTGGGGCTCGAGGGATATTTTGGTCATTTTATATAATTTCGCGTATTAGCTTGGAATTTAATTGTAGAATCAATTACTTGAATTATCATTGATGATATGCAATTTAACTGAATAGATTTGAGCCATTTGGAATCGGATACCCGTGGCAAAGGCGTGGTTTTGGGTTGACTTACACTTGTTCGAGGTAAGTGGCTTGTCTAACCTTGTGTGGGGGACTTTGTCCCTTAAGATATGAAATTTTACTTAAAATACTTGAACTGAGTTTCTTTCGTATTTGCTTTATCCTACTTGCTGTTATAGCCTGTGCTAGTATATAAAAGCATATTTAGTGGACTTACTTGCTTACTTGTATAAACTGTATTATTTGCGCTTCGTGAAGCATGCTAGACTAGAAATCTTATTAATTGTTCTCACTTAGCATTATGCAATATTTGAATTGTTGTGGTGTGTTTACAATTTGGGACTACGGGACAGCATCCCGGGAGTTTCCCCTTCACGTGTTATGTTCTAAGACTGAGAGTGTGGGATACCAAGAGATCTCTGGCACATAAATGATCATATATGGAGGATACCAGGAGATCCTCGGGATACTAAGAGATCCCCGAATTATTTATTGAAGATACCAAGAGATCCCAGAATTATTATTGAGGATACCAAGAGATCCCCGATGCTAATTAACCGGTTGTGGTTTGTACCTCTATTCATTGATTGTGTTGTTCTCTGTTACTGCTTTTACTTATTATCTTGCTAGATTCTCGCTGTAGTTATACTCATGTTGTCTTCTCATTATCATATTGATTATTATGTTTTATCCCAGTATGGCACTGACCTTCCTCGTCACTACCCAACCGAGGTTAGGCTTGGCACTTACTGAGTAACGCTGTGGTGTACTCATGACTCTTCTGCGCATGTTTTTCATGTGCAGATCCAGGTACCTCCGGTCAGTCATACCATCAGTGATCCAGGAGACATCTACCAGAGACTTTGAGGTATATCTGCTACATCCGCAGACCAGGAGTCTCTATCTCATTCCAGCTTTAGTATTTGATTTTCTTTCTTTTGATTGTGTAGACATTCCGGAGTTAGAGTAGTGTATTATATTTCTATTAGCCTGTGGTTTCTATGAGATTACGCTTTTTGGGTTTCTGTTTTCAAAATTTGTAGTGTCGAAGTGTATGTGCCAAGTGGCAAGTTGTATACTTCCTTACGTTATTTTACTTTTGATTTAATATTTCCGAATTAGTTGTTACTTTCGCATTGTTAGGCTTACCTAGTCGTCATGACTAGGTGCCGTCATGACATGTTCACGATTGGTGAATTAGGGTCGTGACAAGTTGGTATCAGAGTTCTAGGTTCATAGGAGTCACGGAACACAAGCCGATTTATTAGAGTCTCGCTGATCGGTACGGAGACGTCTGTGCTTATCTACGAGGGGCTATGTAACTGTTTAGGAAAATCTTCACTTCATTTGATTTCCTTGTCGTGCGATATTTTGGACACCTATTCTAAAATTCTATCTTTCTATTCTCTCACAGATGGTGAGGACACGCGCTGCTCAGGACGATCAGGCACCTGCACCCCCTTCTGTAGCCGCCAGAGGCACGGGCCGGGGTAGAGGTCGTGGATGCTCGCGTGGTGTAGCCAGAACACCTGCGCGAGCTGCCGCTGAGGTACCGCCAGTAGATCCAGTCGGGGCCCAGACGCCTGACACACCTACAGCCACTACTACTCTAGTTGTTCAGGAGGCACTGGCACAGTTTATGAGCGCGTGTACTACATTGTCACAGGCAGGATTACTTCTCCTTTCTGTAGCTATTGTTCATGAGAAGAATTATCCTGTCCATGATCCTGAGTGAGCTGCTATTGTTCATGCCTTGAAGATATGGCGTCACTTTTTTTATGGCGTGCCTTGTGAGATTTATACGGATCATCGGAGTTTATAGCACTTGTTCAAGCAGAAGGACCTAAATTTGCGTCAACGAAGGTGGTTGGAGTTATTGAAAGATTATGACATCACTATTCTGTATCACCCGGGCAAGGCCAATGTGGTGGCCGACGCCTTGAGTCGCCGAGCAGAGAGTTTGGGGAGTTTGGCATATCTACCAACATCTGAGAGGCCTATGGCGATGGATAGCCAGGCCTTAGCCAGTCATTTTGTGATATTGGACCTTTCGGAACCCAGTCGGGTTCTAGCTTGCATGTTTTCTCGGTCTTCATTATTTGATCGTATGCGGGAACGACAGTATGATGACCCCCATTTACTTGTCCTCAAGGACAGGGTTGAGCATGGCGATGCCAAAGATGTGACTATCGGTGAGGACGGGGTATTGAGGATACAGGGTCGGGTTTGTGTACCCAAAGTTGATGATATTCAGGAGTTTATATTGGCAGAGGCTCATAGTTTGCGGTATTCCATCCATTCGGGTGCCGCGAAGATGTACCAAGATTTGAGACAACACTACTGGTGGAGGCGGATGAAGAAGGACATAGCAGGATTTGTAGCTAGATGCCTCAACTATCAGTAGGTAAAGGCTGAGCACCGGAGACCGGGTGGGTTACTTCAGCAGATTGAGATTCCAGAGTGGAAATGGGAGAAGATCACCATGGATTTTGTAGTTGGTCTCCCTCTGACGGTAAAGAAATTCGATTCTAATTGGGTTATTGTGGATCAGTTGACCAAGTCTGCTCATTTCATACTACTTACTCAGCGAAACGGTTAGCGGGGATTTACATCAGGGGGATTGTCCGTCTACACGGTATTCCAGTTACTATCATCTCGAACAGGGGTACTCAGTTTACATCACAGTTCTAGAGAGCCGTTCAGCAGGAGTTGGGTACTCGGGTGAGTATGAGTACAACATTTCACCCCCAGACGGACGAACAATCCGAGCGCACCATTCAGATTCTTGAGGATATGCTCCGTGCGTGCGTGATTGAGTTTAGAGGGTCTTGGGATCAGTTCTTTCCATTAGCAGAATTTGCTTACAATAATAGTTATCAATCTAGCATTCAGATGGCCCCGTATGAGACTTTATATGGTAGAAGGTGCAGATCTCCGGTGGGTTGGTTTGAGCCGGGTGAGGCGAGACTATTGGGTACAGATTTGGTTCAGGATGCATTGGAAAAGATCAAGGTGATTCTGTATCGACTCCAAACAGCCTAGTCTAGACAGAAGAGTTATGCGGACCCGAAGGTTCGTGATGTTTCCTTTATGGTTGGTGAGCAGGTTCTGCTTCAGGTCTCGCCTATGAAAGGCGTTATGAGATTTGGGAAGAAAGGAAAGTTGAGTCCAAGATTTATTGGTCATTTTGAGATATTGAAGCGTGTTGGAGAAGTTGCTTATGAGCTGGCCCTACCTCCCAGCTTGGCAGGAGTTCATCTTGTATTTCATGTCTCGATGCTCCAGAGATATCACGGGGACCCGTCGCACGTGTTGGATTTCAGCTCAGTCCAGTTGGACAAGGATCTATCCTATGTTGAGGAGCCAGTGGCAATATTGGACAGGCAGGTCCGAAAGCTCAGGTCAAAGGATATAGCTTTAGTAAAGGTTCAATGGCAGGGCCATCCGGTCGAGGAGGCGACTTGGGAGACCGAGCGGGATATGCGTAGCCGATATCCTCATCTTTTCACTACTTCAGGTATGTTCCTTATACTCGTTCGAGGATGAACGAATGTTTAAGTGTGGGAGGATGTAACGACTCGGCCGGTCATTTTTAGAATTTATGCCCCGTTCCCCTATTAACTACTTCCTCTAAGTTCATTTCTGCTATTTTGGTTTGTCGGGATGTTCGGTGTTGGGATTCAGAGTGTTTTGGGATACTTAGTCCCTAAATGAGAGCTTAAGTGTTGAAAAATGGTCCGTAATCGGAACTGTGTGAAGATGGCCTCGGAATGGAAATCTGATGGTTCCGTTAGCTCCGTTAGGTGATTTCGGGGTTGGGAGTGTGTTCGGAATGTATTTTGGAAGTCCGTAGCTCATTTAGGCTAGAAATGCCGAAAGTTAGTATTTTGGCGATTTCCGGTTGATAGGTGAAATTTTGATCCGAGGGTCGGAACGGAATTTCGGAAGTTGTTGTAGCTTCGTTAGGTGATTTGGGATATGTGTGCAAAATTTTAAGTCATTTGGACATGTTTTGGTTGGGTTTTTGATCGAATGTGTGTTTTGGAAGTTTTAAAAGAACTTAGGCTTGAATTTGATGTAATTCGATGATTTTAGTGTTAGTCGAGGTGTTTTGATAATTGGAACAAGTTTGAATAATGTTTTAGGATATGTTGGTACTTTTGGTTGAGGTCCCGGGAGCCTCGGGTGTGTTTCGGATGCCCAACGGGTCATTTTTGGAAAATTTTGAACTGCTGTTTCTGGTACCTGATTTCCTTCTTCGCGAACGCGAGGGTTGTCTCGCGAACGCGAAGAGGAAAAATGAGGGTCTGTGATATTGGCCTTCGCGAACGCGAAGGGGGAGACACGAACACGTAGCAGCAGGAAGGGGTACTACGCGAACGCTGGAGGACACATCGAACGCGTAGAAGGAAAACTGGGCCTGGGCCATTTGGCCTACGCGAACATGAGGCCTGCCACGCAAACGCGATGGGGCTGGCAGTTGGCCTTCGCGAAAGCGAAGCTTGGAATGCGAACGCGAAGGGTCTGGGAAAATTGGCCTTCGCGAACGCGGCGCCTGGGCTGCGAACGCGATGAAGAACGGGCCTGGGCAGAATGTTAAGTTCTGAAAATGGGACTTCGTTCCCATTTTCCATTTTTAGCGAATTGGAGCTCGGATAGGGCGATTTTTGGACAGACTTTCTTAGAGAATAATGGGGTAAGTGTTCTTAACTCAATTTTGGTTGTATAACTCAAATCTATTACTCCCTCCGTTTTAATTTATGTGAACCTATTTCCTTTTTAGTCCGTACCAAAAAGAATGACCCCTTTCCTTATTTGGAAACAATTTACCTTTATGCAATGATTTATAGCCACACAAAATAAAGGTGCCTCATTTTACACCACAAGATCAAAAGTCTTCTCTCTTTTCTTAAACTCCGTGCCCAGTCAAATCGGTTCACATAAATTGAAACGGAGGGAGTACAAGTTTTGGCGTTTAATCTGAAAATTTTGTTAAAAAGGGTAGAAAACGCTCTTAGATAGAATCACTGATTTGAGGGTCGAAATGATATGGGAATTGTATAAATTTGGTATGGTTAGACTCGTGAGAGTGCGAGGTTTCTGGAAATATAAATTTTACCCGTTTTCGAGGGGCATTTTGGTTATTTTATATAATTTCGCTTATTAGCTTGGAATTTAATTGTAGAATCAATTACTTGAATTATCATTGATGATATGCAATTTAATTGAATAGATTTGATCCATTTGAAATCGGAAACTCGTGGCAAAGGCGTGGTTTTGGGTTGACTTGCACTTGTTCGAGGTAAGTGGCTTGTCTAACCTTGTGTGGGGGACTTTGTACCTTAAGATATGAAATTTGGTAATTGAATGCCTTCTACGTAAGGTGACGAGCGCATACTTGAGCTAATTGTTGAAAATCCGAATTTTACTTAAAATACTTGAACTGAGTTTCTTTCGTATTTGCTTTATCGTACTTGCTATTACTGCCTGTGCTAGTATAGAAAAGCATGTTTAGTGGACTTACTTGCTTACTTGTCTAAACTGTATTATTTGCGCTTCGTGAAGCATGCTAGACTAGAAATCTTATTAATTGTTCTCACTTAGCATTATGCAATATTTGAATTGTTGTGGTGTGTTTACAATTTGGGACTACGGGACGGCATCCCGGGAGTTTTCCCTGCACGTGTTATGTTTTAAGACTGAGAGTGCGGGATACCAAGAGATCCTTGGCACAGAAATGATCATATATGGAGGATACCAGGAGATCCTCGGGATACTAAGAGATCCCCGAATTATTTATTGAGGATACCAAGAGATTCCAGAATTATTATTGAGGATACCAAGAGATCCTCGGGATATCAAGAGATCCCCGAATTATTATTGAGGATGCCAAGTGATCCTCAGGATACCAGGAGATCCCCGATGCTAATTAACCGGTTTGGTTTGTACCTCTATTCATTGATTGAGTTGTTCTATGTTACTGCTTTTACTTATTATCTTGCTAGATTCTCGCTGTGGTTATACTCATATTGTCTTCTCAATATCATATTGATTATTATGTTTAATCTCAGTAGGACCCTGATCTTCCTCGTCACTACCCAACCGAGGTTAGGCTTGACACTTACTGAGTACCGCTGTGGTGTACTCATGCCTCTTCTGTGCATGTTTTTTATGTGCAGATCCAGGTACCTTTGGTCAGGCGCACCATTAGTGATCCAGGAGACATCTACCAGAGACTTTGAGGTATATCTGCCACGTCCGCAGATATCTCATTCTAGCTTTAGTATTTGATTTTCCTTTCTTTCGGGTGTGTAGACATTCCGGAGTTAGAGCAGTATATTACATTTCTATTAGCGTGTGGTTTCTCTGAGATTCCAGGTTTTGGGTTTCTGTTTTCAGAATTTGTAGTGTCGAAGTGTATGTGCCAAGTGGCAAGTTGTATACTTCCTTAAGTTATTTAACTTTTGATTTAATATTTTCGTATTAGTTGTTACTTCCGCATTGTTAGGCTTACCTAGTCGTCGTGACTAGGTGTCGTCATGACGTGTTCACGATTGGTGAATTAGGGTCGTGACACTATTGGTTAGTTCCTTTTTACTCTATGGCATCTTCGAAGACATTAGTGTCTCATGAGATTTACTTCTATTCCATATCTTTGCAAAATGAATGTTTAGAAAGCGGTCCATTTAGACTACGGTATCCTATTATTTTTAACTTTTTTGGTTTATAAATGGAACTACTTTTTAGAGCCAATAATTAAGTTTTTTAGGCAAAATTAATAGTTATCTTTGATCGGTCCTCAAAAGGATTTAAACTTAAACTTGTGAAGATAATTCCATTGCAATTTTGTTTGTTAGACATGAATGGGATACGAATTATAAGAAATAATTTTGACTAGTTAAATCGTATCCAAGTTTCCTAAAAGATAAATTTTTAGTTGATTTTAAAATCTAAATATTAGGAAAATTTGTAATATTATTAGTCTAATTTGACAATCCTATTTAAAAGCCGAAGAAAGATAAGTCTTCTAATTTCATGTGGTGCGGTTTTTCGTGATCTTATTCAGAATAAGATACCAAATCAATTAGCCTGAATTGTTAACATGTTCATATAAATAAATAATTAAATTAAAAAATAGGCGAAACGAAAAATTAACATCTTGTTATCCTTGAGCGATATGGAAAGAATTAACGACTTTTTGCTTCATCATTAAAGTTAAAGTAAAATTGATACCCTGTCATTAAAACACATAAAGAGGATATCCAAAGAGTACAACACATTTTTCGTTAAAACATCAAAGACCAACTTTAGAAACAAAACTATATCAAACGGGTCAATATCCTCATAGGAAATAAAACAGATCTTCGAAAAGTATCAACGTATCGAAATACATAATTCTTCAAAATTACCAACATATAACATACTATTAATGCATTGAGAAAATAGAAACAATTGAATTTAGGAGAAAAAATATTATGTGATATATCTTTCTTAAATAGCAGTTAAAACAATTGTTAAGAACTATAATTATTTGTACTGAGTAGTTAGCTAGTTAGCTACTAGAAAATCAACCTATGACAACGGACGTTATTGCAACGGTTTGTGAACTGTTGCTATAGAGGGCTTATTGCGGTTGCAACCGTTACAATAAGGCATAGATGATGTTGGCACACTTTCGCTATAAAATCGTTGCACTTGTGGGGCGAATCGTTCCCATAGATTTTTTTGTTGCAACGTTTAATTGAACCATTCCTATAGACGTATCTATTGGAACAGATCTTGGAAACAATTCAATGGGAATGGTTTTAATTCCCTCTCAATTATTTGCCCCCTCAATTTTTCGTGAAACCCGCCAAAACCCCTATTTTATTTTACATTCTATTTTTTTACCAGTAGTTTTTTTATGTAATACTACTCGTTAATTAAAAGTGGAGAAGGCAAATAACATGTTTCTCTGTCAAAGACGCAAACCTCACGCCCAAAATCAAAGAGAAACCTCAAGCCCAAAATCAAAGAACTCGATCACTCTGTCCAGCTCTTCCCACACCGGTGACAGTTGATCCTTCCGCCAACCTACGTTAAACCTGCCAGAATTTCAAGAAAAATATCCTATAAACTTTATCTCCTCCACCATAAACAACCACCTCCTTCAATAAATTCGAACCATCCAATAATTTTAGGGATTTTTCTTGATTAAGCTCGGCTAACACTTCAATTTCTCACAGATCCCTAATTCTAGGTTTTTGCTCAACTCTCATAAATTTTCTGATTTATTTTGCACGCTTTTCTTCTACTCCTTTTGCAATTTCTCAATAGTTGAGCCCTAATTCGCAAATTTCTTTCCTCACTGAAGAAGAAATTGCCGCTGGTAGCTGTGGAATAAATACCGCTGTAAGTTTTTTAAAAGTACTTTTAATAAAATTTGGGATAAATATCACTGGTTGTGTGTATGAATCAAGCTTTCAGTTTGAGTTTTTCGTTGGTAATCGCACTGAAATACCTATGTTAATACTTGCCTTTGAGTTGATAAATTTGTCAACTATAGCAAACATGAATTAATCTAATTGTGTTGGTGGAAGTGTCAGCATTGCATATCTATTTGTGGTCAATTATTTTGAACAATGACTCGACAAGTTTTCAACCGGTAAAAAGTATGTAGGACGGCCTTACTCTAGGGTTACTAGTACCATTATCTTATTTGAACTATGGCTCGCTGTTGCTTAGTATTATATGTATAACATGTTATGGCTGATTACAATATATTGATGGTGTAGAATTTTTTTTCCATTATCAGTATTGATCTACTTGTAGCTGAAGTTGTATATAATCTTTCATGATTTGATTAGTTTAATCTTGTAACTATGTTGTGAATTAATAAAAAAAATAGTTTAATCTTGTAACTTTGCTGCCAAGAAGGATAAATAGTGTCACGACCCATTTTCCAAAATAGGTTATGATGGTGCCCAACACCCTTTGTCAGGCCAGCCTACACGGAAGAATAATTAAATTCCCATTTTCCCCCTTACCTAAGTCATACAAAAAATTAAAATCTTTTTCCAGTTAAAGCAATACACCAGTGAAGATCGAGAAGATGTAAAGACAGTCATACAACCCAAAAAAAATACGTCTGCTACTATGTGTGTCAGAACCTGGTGTCACAAGCTACGAGCAACTAGTAGAATATACATAACATGAATAATACCATATCCTACTGTCTGTATCAGGATAGATAGAAATAACAAAAATACAAGGAAGACTTCTTCGGCTGCGGATCGGCAAGAAGGGAGTGCAGCTCACCGTAGAAGTCCCAGAAGCGCTCACTGATATGCACCAGAGTGATGTCCGGATCCACCTGCCTCAAACCCTGCACATTTAAGTACAGAAGTGTAGCATGAGTACATAAACAACATGTACCCAGTAAGTATCCCGTCTAATCTCGAAGAAGTAGAGA
>MU769006.1:98667-127289 GCA_026770625.1 Nicotiana glauca
CCCCTACACCCGCACCCCACCCTCACCAAGCGCAAAACCCCTAAAAAAATTTACTTTTTTTGTTGTATTTTTAATTTTCTATTATTTTATTTTTCTACATCACCCACCTTACCCCTACACTCCCACCCTACCCCACCCCTTACGCAAACCCTCTAAAAAAAATTTAACTTTTTATTTTTAATTTTCTGTTTTTTATTTTTCAGTTTTTCTGCCACCCCACCATACCTCCTCCCCCCAAACCCTCAATTATTATTATTATTATTATTTTTTATAATTTTAATTTTATATTTTTCGTTTTTCTGCACCATCCACCCACCCTACCCATAAAATATTTGTCAACTTACATATTTTAAAGTAAAATATTTTTTTTTATGCAAGATGAACGTGGTTCTAAAACATGGGTCAAGTTGGGCGGGTTGGGTTATGATCCATTGTTTAACCCATCTTGACCCAGCCCATCTTAACTCAAATACACTTTGGACTAGGTTGGGTAATGACCCATTTATTGACCTAACCCATCTTGACCCGCTCAAATTTAGCTCAACCCGCCCATTTGCCACCTCTATTTACCGTTAACAAAGTAAGCAAAAATATCCTAACCCTAACGTTGTTTGACAATGTGACACTCAGGTCCCTCAAGATAAATGGCCATGTCAGCATTTCTATCATTTAATCCTGAAATTAAACATATCTTGTGTTCTTTTTAACTCTTTATTTTTCTTCTCTAATCTGATACAACCCATGGGAGAACCACAGTACCACATCCCAAAAGCTAGCTATGAAGGTGGGAGAGCCCAAGACTATAAAAATCTCACATCAGCACATGAAAATATCGATGTGAGACTTAAGTCTCATACCTTGAAATATACCATAACAAATCACCATGCTCCGCATCCGTCATCCCGACGGCTGTGCACTAGACTTTTCTAGTCCTGAGCGATCATTATAATACCGGCGTCACCATCCATGGCACGGTTAATGGTGGGTAGCTCTAAACCATTGATACAACTCGAGAAGAATCACGGCCCAAAAGCTAGCTATTAAGGTGGGAGAGATAGGAGGTCTACATTGGAATAATTTTTTTCTTTTTGGAAGTTATTTGGAGAATCACTTTTAACCAATGAGTGAAGGGGTGAAAGCCTTAATTGTTGTACCTATGGCATAGGCCATAATCTTTCACTCTTTAGTATGATTGGTGTAATGCACCGACCCACTAAGCAAAAGCAAATTTTGGTAATATTGCAAAATTACAGTGTAAAGTAGATTTTTTTTTTGGCATCTCGAATCCACTGCAACCTGATCTGGTGAGATTCATGATCAAATCCCTGATTTCATATTTCTGTTGTTGATTTAAAAATTTGGTAATCGAAACTCATTGCCTCACTAATTCATATTTGTGTCACATATATTCCATTTATGAGAATTATGCTCCCTACCTTAATTTCGTATTTCTGTTATTGGTTAAAATTATTTTATCCGAAACTTATTGTTCAACTAATACAGATTCGCTTTTCATTACTACACCACAAGAAATACCCTCATAATTCTATATATGATCTAGACATTACAACAAGGTCGCACAGAATATTTGCTTCCAGCTTTCCAAGAAAAAAGAGCCAAACTGTATGTGACAAGAAAGTACCCTATTGATACAACGAGGGAAAAGAGGAAATATCCTTCGTTAGTTCATATTGATTTTCTCCAAAAGCAACTTTAACGGCCATTTCATGCATAAACAAATTAGAGCCCCAGAGCTCTGCTATATACTCCTCCTAGCTCTGACCCCAAATTCATTACTTGTGGCCACTTTAATTTGGAAGTTAGATAGGGATGTATCGTTTTTGATGTACCTATAGAATATTGCCTTGGCCTATCTGTTTGACTTGCTATAGAAAAATCTTCTTTATTTTCTCCATTATTTGGCTCTATGGACCCATTATGAGTCTGCAATTTGCTAGAAAAAATGAAGCAGTGGAAAAGAGTACTTCAGTACAAGGAGAAAAAGAAACTCACTGGCCGATTCCTTTTTAGAGGAAATCTCTATTATTTCACATTTCCCCCCTCCCATTTCTCTTTTGTCTAACGAGGACTTTGATGAAACCAAAATTGTTGGTTTCTTTCGTGGTATATAAAAAGGTAGCAGGATGCACAAAATATCTCGCATTCATAGAGAGTTCGGAGAAAGATCGCATTCTAAAAGGTGTGATATAGACCGTCTATCCTAATTCAAACATAACCTGTTATTTCCATGGCTCAAACATGTGATCTATAGGTCATACATAAACAACTTTCCTTCTTACGTAGTATATCGTGTACCAAAAGAAAGCAATTAAGTTATACCTCAGAACATTAAATTCTAAGAAAAAATACAATCATAATGCAATTAGTTTATTGTATATCGTGTGCCATAGAAAAAGCACTCGTACTAATACTAATATGAAAAAAGGGAGTAGAAGGCAACATAAGGGTAGATGTAACAGTTGAAAAATACGCACATATATATGCAACACTTCCTTTATTATTAGTAACATTTTTTTTCTGGTAATTGAGGAACAAATTACTCCCACTTATTTCAATTTAGATGACACATTTTTCTTATTAGTCCGTTCCAAAAAGAATAATACATTTCTACAATTAGAAATAATTCAACTTTAAACTCTTTATTTTACTCATTTTACTTTTAATGAGAAGCTTTTATAACCACACAAATGTCTTGGTCTTACAAAGCTTTTAGCCCCTTAAACTTTTTAAGAACACAAGTTTCAAAAATCTTTTTTTCTTCTTAAACTTCGTACCGAGTCAAACTGTCTCATCTAAATTGAAACGGAAGGAGTAATATGAAAGTAAAAATTACACGGCGCGCCCTATTTGGTCGCCCCCATTTAACCTATACTCATTTTTTTTAAAATTTTTAACTTGTATCCACTTTTAAAACAATTTCAGCTCTCTTTCTCCTCTCTTTCCGTACCTCACCAGAAGAAAGTAAGGTTATCTCCTCTCTTTCAGTACCTCACCAGAAGAAAGTAAGGTTATGTTTTAACATTTACAAATAACGATGGGACAAATGACTATTAATCCACTCAAGTCGTTGGACTTGTATAAGTTAACGAATTTGATGAGATTTCTATTGTGGGGAAAAAAGTGACAATGGAAGAGCTGTACAATTAAACGATAAGGGAATGGCAGCAAGTCTATAAAAAGCCATTGTAGTAGCAAAAGACACCATTTTCTAATTGGCACAATCAGTCCAAATATTTTTGGGGAAACTTCAAAAGAACACAATGCACGAGAAATGGAGATACCAAATAAAACTTAGCAGATAAGAAACGATAAAAGAAAGCAGATTTACATGATGCAGGGGACATTGAAAAAGAATCCAAATAGGACAGTGAAAAACTTCAGCTCTATAGCTGAAGTTTACCAGTTACAACATAAAAACTTCAGCTCTAGAACTGAACTTCGGGCCCGGCTACTAGAATGCTAAAGTTTTACGTGATTGCCTTTGCTACTTCAGCCCCGTGTGCTGAAGTTATGCGAAAAAGCGGGTACGCTTGCAATTTTTTTTGAGAGCACAAGTTAAAATGTAACACAAAAAGCGGGTATAGATACAAATGCCCAATATGAAACAACTACTTGCTGAAGTTCTCGGTTGCTCTAAACACCTGAAACAATATTCAGACTTAGGCCCATTTTATTGCCATTAAAGGTTGAGATGGTAATCTATAGCGCATAAACTAACTTTTAGGTTTGGTCACATTAGGTGGCATGGGTAATTGCCTAGGTTAGCAGCTGTAGATGGCCTTGGGTAGCCCAAATTGGCTTCAGCAAGGCCCAATTCAAATCTTTGTGGAAATATTGGGGGCAAGTGCAGATATAGACAATCTAATGAATGTATTTAGAGATTAGTGCAGACAATAAATTACGTCGAGAAAATAAAATTAAGACAGAAAAATATCGCAACAATCGTAACATTTTATTTCGAATATTTGAGTGTTACAATCTCTATGAATCTTCTGATTCTTCTTTTCAATAGTAAATAAATTCAAGGGCCTTTGAGCTTGATCTTGAATAAAGCCAGCTTCGATGAGTTTATTAACTTCGGTTTCAATCAAGGGAACCAAGTCCAGCCTAAAATGCCTTCAAGCTTGTTTAACAAGGCGAGCACCATTTTTGACTGCAAGGTGATGGACTGCTACTTTCGGGTCCAAGCCAGGCATCTCTTTGTAACTCCAAGCGAAGACGTCCCTGAACTCCTTGAGTAACTCAATATAACTGCTCTCTTCATCAGCTTCTAGTAAAGCACTGAGGTAGGTGGGTCTTGGTTCTTCATCGGTGCCAAGGTTAATTTCTTTTAAGGCATCAACTGTCGTCTTCTCTCCTTCTTCAAGTTCAGGTGGAGCATCCTTCGCATCTTCATCTTCTTGAGGATCCCCATCAGTGAAGGATATGTGATAACATGGTGAAATATCCTCCAATTCCGCATTATCCTCCATTGAAGATGGAACGACATTCTCGACTTGTAAAGTAACATGATACGAAGAACCCATACTTTCTTCGTCTTCATCACGTTCCTTAGTGTAGACCACAGTATATGTCTTTACCTTCAGTACTTCTTTACATGAAATCACAAGTTTTGTTTGTCGCCTCATTCTAGAAGGAACCAAACTTTGCAAATCCTTAGACATCTCCTGGATTTTGGGTGAAGCGGGTGTTCTTATGCTTTGACTCCGGAACTTGTTCCCCTTTTTCAATGGACCCAATCTTACAAACACGGAGATCCTCACAGGTGATTTTACAAGTTGATTAAAGGCAGAAGTGTCACGATCCAAAATCCACTAAGGATCATGATGCCGCCGGACATCGCTGTCAGGCAAGCCAAACATAAATAAATAATTAAATTCTCATTTTAAATATTTTCGAAATCACTTCTTTAATACGTTTAAATAATACATAGTAAATTCCACTGAATAAAAAAATGAAACATTTAACAACTTTTAAAATTTCCGAATAAACCCATAGACATTCTAGAATCCGGTGTCATAAGTGCATGAGCTATTTCTAGGAAGCAATACAATACAACAATCGTCCGAAATACAATGGATAGAAAGTAAATACAATACGCAGAAAGAGACTATACTAGTTGCGGGTCGCCTCAAGAAATACAGCTCACCTAGTCCCCGTATCATCCACGCTGCTACGCCCAGTAGGCCACTAGAAGTACATGTGCCTGTGCAATAAAAATGCACAGCAAGTGTAGTATAAGTACGAAAACAACGTGTACCCACTGAGTATCCCGTCTAATCTCGAAGAAGTAGAGACGAGAGGTCGACTTCGATATTTACTAATGGTCCAATAATGTTATATCAATAATATGTTAAATCTTGAATTTTTATAGACATGATTTTAATCCAATAGAATGAAGCAAGTAAACAATTATTTCTTTTACAGAAAACTTTCCAAATTCCTTTTCATCATTGTGAGCAAGTGATTTTTGCCTCACATGAATTAGTCCCATAAAAATCAAAACAAAATTGTTTGTTTTATTGTTTGAAGTCTTGTGAAATTTTGTGGTATTTTCTATCATTGTTTGCATTTGCCTGTGCATGTTTGTTTTATTTAATTAATGAAAAATACAAAAAAAAAAATATGTTGCAACGACATTTAGGATTTAATTAGACATCTTATAATTAATTAATAAATCACTTATTTTATAAATTAATGGAAAATACAAAAAATATAGTATTTAGGATTTTATTTTAAGTAAGTTGTTTTACAAAAATGAAAAATAATGTACTTTGCATTTTAAGTGTTTAATGTCAAAATTGTGTAATTTGGTATTTAATTATTTTTGTGATAATGACTACTTAAAGTTAATTAGTATCTTTTTAAGATAATTTGGTCAAGGATCAATTTAGGTTTGTATTTTTATTAAAAAGAGAAAATTGAAAAGAAAAAGGAAATAAGTAAGGAAATTCTGATTTGGACCAAGTCCTTGTAAAATTATCCATTCCCAAACATTCAACACCCAAAACCCATTAGATACCCGACCCAATCCAGCCCGTCTCCACACCCATTAAAACGACGCCGTTTCGGCGTTGCCACATCTCAACTGTTGGATCTCATTGATCCAACGGTCCGCGTTAATTAATCCATTTTTAATATGTACACACCCTAAAACACCTCCCCCCCCCCATTTCACACCCTTGTCTCATCTCCCTCAATCCTGTAACGCCACCGCCTCCCACCGTGCACTGCCGGCTGGAAATCGCCTCCGTCGGCGGTGATCACCCAAAGGCCACCAGAAATACACCCCAAACTCCCTTCGCCCTCCTCTTTCCGAATCCTCACTCCTTTTCTTTCGAATCATCGTAGAACTCGTCGAATATTAGATAAAAAATCAACCCTTGAACCCTAACTTAACCAAACCCATACCAAATTAACACCCTACAACCCCCATGACCTCCTCATACCAAATCCATACCCCTTTTTCCCTCGAATCAGACCAGAATATTTCAAATCTTAAATCTAAAGGCGGAACCCTAAAATCTCCAAATACGCCAATCAGCTAGCGGACGATGATTTGAGTTCGAATTGAACATTAGTCACGTGTTTTCGTCGAAAACATACAATTAATGTTTATTTCGATCCAAAATCGGATTCTTCATAAGATTTGTTCAAGGATTTGTTTTGATTCACCTGGTTTGGACAAGGTATTTTTCAGTATTTCCTTCTCCTCATTTTCTTTCCCTATTCTTTTCTATTTTTCTCTTCATCTCTTTTGTTCTCTTTCTTGTTTTTCCGGTTGTTGTTTCATTTTTTTTTGTTGTTGTTTCGACTAGTTAGTAAAAATTAGTTAGCATAAACTAATTAGTAATTTTGTTTAATTCTGTCAAAAAGGACATAGGGTTGATTCTGTTTTGTCAATTTTGGTTATTATTGATTTAATCCATAGGCATCGAGTTAATAGTTAAAATAATCAAATTGTTTATGAATTACTGTTTCTGAATGTTTTCCTGAAATTCAATGGATTTTTTGGTTTAACCTTCCGATTGGTTTCATGCCTTTAAGTTCAAACTTTTGGCTTAAATCCTGGGAATTATAATTGGACCCAGATTCTGCCCGGGTTCAAGGGATATAGATAACAGGGGATTAAAGGGTAATACCATAATCATAGGGGTTAATTTAGATAGTCTAGCCTGAAGAAACATTCAGCAATGGAATAGAGGCTGCCAGCAATTAGTAGGGGCATGATAGCTGGATTAAATTATAAGCACTAAGTTAGTGGTTAATTTTAAAATGGAAAGGATAATCTGATAGTGGATATAGTACTAACTGAATGCCTATTTAAAGGCTGGAATTCATTGAGAGAAGGATGGCTAAAAAATTCAGGAAAGAAAATACTGAGAAATTGGAGAGAATTTTGAGTCTGAAAATTAAGAGAGTAGAAAAAATATTCTGAAAAGTTAGACAGTTGAGAGAGATTTGAAAACTGAAAATACTGAAATAAAAAGGCTAAGAGTTAAGAATCAAAGAAAGAAGATGTTGTTTCATTAACTTGTCAGCCATTCTGATTCATTTTCAGTTTTCTGAAACTTCTTTTAATTTATCTTGGGTATAAGGGAATTAAATTTAAGATTTTAAAAGTTTGGTTTAAAGCTGTTGTCACTGTTTTATCTCAAACTTCTGATCTGAGTTGATTTGCTGAAGTTACTATTCTGTTACTGTTGTTGCCGGTGTCAATTTCTGCTGTTGATTCCTCACTTTTGTGTTTCTTTTCACATCAGGTATTCATCTCACCTTCCAAATGAATGAGAATGGCTGAATATGGAGATTGGTTTATTCAAGTGGAAATATGTAATGATACGGTGGTTTATTTAATGTTTTGCACTTCTGAAGTTGTTCAGTTTAGTTTGATCTTCTTTTTTTTTTTTCTGTTTGTTTTTAATATAGAATGATGTAGTAACACTAGTTTGGTAGTTCATTGTGATGAATATTGAATGTGCATGGAATGTTGCGTTAGATGCTTGGCATTGTCTGGAAGCTATATGTGATCAGAAAATTGCATAGTTAGTTCATTTGGTAATCAGTATGTAGGACAACTTATGTATTACTATTGAGAGGAGCATGCTTAATTTTAAATTTTCGAGTAGTTATTAGTATAGAATCTATGTTAAAGGGGAAGTGTAACTATACAGCTAGGTACTTCATTGATATTTCAATTTTGACATGTGAATACTCATCATGAGAATGTGTTAGATTATAATTAGGATAAAAGTTGAACTATTTGTCTTTTGATTTGGAAATGAAGGTTCAGAAACGAGCATGTCATCCAGTCTCCACAATATCTCATTAATTAATGCATCAGTATGTGTTTAGCACTGATTTAAATGTGAGTCTGGATCTCTTATTTTGGGCCTGAGTATTCAGCAGAGTTGTTAAGTTTGGTTAGAATTTGGTTTGTATATCTCATGTTCAAGTTAATTTATGGACAAATATCTAAATTCTTGTTTAATCACTTAAGCCTAGTATTGCCTATATTACCCACATGAGTTCTTGAATGCTTGAAAGATTATGAATTAAATTTGATTTTAAAATCAAAAATGGAAATTTCAGTGGTTTGTTTTAATGCTTGCACTCGTTTTTCTCAAAAAGGCTAGGGTTCGTATCAATGTCTTTGATTTCATATACTATGTGTGTGAGTGAAGATTCGAACTTGAACTGATTCAACCTTTAGCTCTTACATTTTGGGCCATCTTATCTGCTCTGGACCACGAGTCCATGTGAATTTTAAACTGATTGGCCTTACTAACCACGACAGGCTGTTGGGCTTCATGCCTAGCCCAATTTCTTTTTTTTTACCTTCAACTTTTGGCCTTTTCTTAAAATTAACTGGCTGTTTATTTGCTCATGTGATCAATAGCCCTTTAATAATTGAGGTAACCCACATCATAATATAAGTAGTTCATGGCCCTCGTAGATAAGTTTTAAAAACCATTTGGTTAGAATAGGTCGAGGTGCGCCGTGTCAAATGAAAGTGATAATTGTGTGGCCCTCATGTTAATTAGCTTTAACTCAAACTTAGAATCCGAGGAGTGACATTTAGCAAAATTTCATGGCCCTCGCAAAGTTAAAAATGCGTAGTTGCTTTAGGCGCGTTATTTTAATAATTAACATTCCTAAATTCGGGTGCGCATTTCATGTGACCCAAATCCAAATCTCAACAACGTTAAATAAAATGTGTCACGGACCGCAGATGCATTTCATGTGGCGTGGTCTAAAGACATGTTTTATATGACGTTTAAATCTTCTCAAAAATAATTAAAAGCGGTCAATAAGTTTAAAATACACCATAGGCTGAAACATGTATTAAAATTAGATAATAGGCCAAGTGTAATAGTTTAAGCGACTGTGCTAGAACCACGGAATCCAGGGGTGCCTAACACCTTCACGAAATTCGGGGGTGCCTAACACCTTCCCTCGGGTTAACAGAATTCCTTATTCATAATTTTTGGTTCGCAGACTTCAAAAGGAAAGTCGAAATTTACTCGATTTGGGATTCAAAATAAACCGGTGAGTTGGGACACCAAAATAAACTATCCCAAGTGGCGACTCTGAATTAAATAATTCCATTTCGAATAATGTCACTTAAAGTGGAAAAACTCCCTTATACACTATCCTTCGGGGTGGGGTGTAGTAAAAAGGAGGTGTGACAGCTCTGGCGACTCTACTGGAGACATTAACCCAGAGCCACTGGTTCAGGGTTAGAAATTCGAGCTTAGAATACTTGTTATATTTGGCTTTATTGATTATCTGTCTTTATTCACATGTTGGGGCCTAATGTGCTAAATGTTACTTTTTACCGCTTTGATATTGTTGAACTGTATATAAACTGCTACGAAACCCATCTTCTCTATGAGTCTTCTAAATCATGAAGAAGGGTGCACTTCGTGTGACTTCTTTTCTGTCTAGAGTTCAATCCCATTTTAGAACGAGGTTCGGATAAGTTGCTAAGCCGGCGGAGCTTCTGTATCCCCGATACGCTGCCCCCCTCAGCTCGAGTTATCCGCTCGAGTAAGCCAAGTCTAGACCAATAAACCCAGGTTTTTAAACCTAGAAAAACAAAGCCTCATGCCGGATCCCTAGGAGGAACGTTTGTTTGCATCATGTGCATTTGACTTTGGAGACTCAACACAGGGGTTGGGTCTATCTTGGACAGTGTACCTGAAATATAAAGACCAATATGTTGCTTCTTACTTGCTACTTGTGCATTTATTTGCTTTGGACTTGCATGCTGACCGGCTTTTGAATATTGGAAAAAATTGAAAAAAAAACAAGAAAAAGAAGAAGAGAGAAATAGCAGTGTAGAGGGTTAAGGGAGTTAATCACCTGTTTCGAAAATACCAATGTCCAAATAGTGCAGAAACTCTGGGGATTTTTGAGAAAAAATAAAATAAAAAAAATATTTTTATTTTCAAAATAGTTTGTTTTATTTGCCAATAAAAATGAAAAAAAAGAGTTTTTATTTTCAAATAATTTGTTTTATTTGCCACTAAAAAAGAAAAAAAAAAGAGTCTTGTTTTCAAAAATAGTTTATTTGCCAATGAAAAAGAAAAAAATGTTTTTGGTTTCAAAAATAGTTTGTTGGCAGAACTACGTAAGTTTGATTCTTACCAGATGTGGGATACGTAAGCAACCCATATCGGGTTCAACTATTTTGAAAAAAAATTAGGGGTAAATAAATATCATAGTTTTGCCATAATAAGGTGATGTCATTCTTGTCCAAAATAGCCGAATGTCCCCAAAAGGACGTTGAAAGGCCGTTTTTGTAAGAACAACTGCCTTTGATCATTTCTCAAAGTTTTTGGCCGGTTAGCAAATACAGCCTTTAAATCTTCTTTTAAAGTGACGAAAGGCCGTATTGACAAAATTGAATATTTTTATGAATTTTTTTTGAGAAACAGTGATGATTTAAAAAAATATATATGTATTTGTCTGTTAGTCTATTTTTAGACTATATTACTATTTTGATGTTAGAATCTTTTAGAGTCCGTTAATCTTGTAATACAAGGTGTCGTTGTAATAAACACATTTTTGGAAAATTTGAAAAAAAATCCAATTTTGTTTTTAGCCATTTTTGCACTTATCTGCCATTACTACGCTTGGTCTGATTCATGCGGGGTGATGATACGTAGGCAATCTCCATAAGATTCGACCACAACTAAATAATAATAATAATAATAATAATAATAATAATAATAATAATAATAATAATAATAATAATAAAAGTCATGGGTGACAATAAAAGGAGAGGTCATGATTAGGAAAGGCCGGGATGATACAAGCAACGAAGCAAATGCATAATAGAAATGGTTAACTGCTTAGGTGCATTGCATCCCTAATGTACATTTGCCTATCTGTTAAAAGCCCTAAGGCTAACAGGATACTCCCATTTTGTTCAATATTCAGAAAGGTGGTTGATTTGTGGTTCCTAAAATAGTAACTCCTCTCCACAACCTGAAAGCCAAAAGGCAATGGCAGATAACAAGAAAATTGGGTTGGTTGATATTGGTACCCAAAAGCGGTTGGTTGAACAAGACACTGGCTTGGCTAATGAAGCAATTTGTTAAGAACAACGTGATGGAGACTTGTGAAGGTCCTAGTATTGTTGATGCAAAATTCAGTGGCTAAAATATCGAGTTTGGTTATTGGAAAGATGCTCCATCTTTTGGCTAGACAGGGAGGAGTTTTGGTGGCTTATTTTGTTGTCATTTCTATTATTCGGGTTATTCCAGGGTTGTTATCCGGATATTGCCTTCTGACTCAACCCTTCTATCTTTTTATTTTGTTCAATTCCTTTGGTCGTAGTATCCTATTTAGTGTTGTCTAGGTTTGTTCTAAGGGTTGTACCCCAGTTTATTGTGCTTGTTTTGTTGTACCAACTCTTTCCCCATCTGTCTAAAGCAATTCTCTGTTTTCTATTATTTCTAGTCATTTTCTTTTGTTTTGTTCTCTCCTCTTTATAGTTCTTTTCATGTTGACTCTAGTGACATGACATACACGCATAATTCTAAGCCTAATCTTAAAGGTTAATCATGAACAAATTGGGAAGATGATAGGGGCACTTAAGGGAAATAAGAACAGATTGAAATCATTTGAAGCCCGAACTATATGAAAATGGGGCAGATAGAACATAAAGAAACCTTATGTTTCATGCCGCATCAGTTTGAAATTAAAGACAAGTTTGCCCAAATTGGCAAGGGTCATTCATGATAATAAGAGTGAAAGTGTTGCCCAATGGTGCTTTGTATTTAACAGATGAAGAAAGCAAATGAGTGGATATAGCTATCAAGTCTAGCACGATCAGAAGATGTACAAATGTTTGTTTAATCGCGTTGTTTGTGCTTGGCATGTTTTGAAGATTGGAATGACGAAGGCATTTTATTTTGCTATCTAAACACTTTATCCTTCGTTATCCCTTTGAGCCTTATTTGATTTCGTTCATACCCCTATTTCAGAATCAGTAGCAAAGATCAGAAACACAAGCATGAAAGATAAAAAAATGGAAAATAGAAGAAAAGAAAAAAAAACAACAAAAGGATTTAAGTAGTTCAAGTGTCATTAAGGTTACAAATATTCCAAGTATAGCATGCTTTTGGGTCCTAGACTACCCGAACTTAAATATAATAGTAGCTACGCACGGACTTTCGTCACCTCGTGCATATGTAGCCCCCACAAATAAGAGTACAAATCCAATTAATTCACCTATGGGGATAATTCCCTCTTAGAAGGTTAGAAAGGAGACTCACCTCACTCCGAAGATCCATAACCGACATTACATGCCTTTCGGAAGACTCGAATCGATGCTAAATGCTCCAAAGCTAGCCAATGATTATGCAAATCCATTAATATACATTACAATCCAATTTATAATAATTCCTAACCCGATCAAAAAGTTGATAAAATCGCCCTCGGGCTCACGTGCCCGGATTCCAAAATTTTTCTAAGATAAACTTTACCCTTAACCTCACACACTCTAATATATAATTTACTCTCAATTTCATACCTAAAATCGTGGTCAAATTCCAAGAATATCAATTTTCTAGGTTTTCCTCAAACCCCCAAATTTCTACCAATTTACATGCTAAAATCCATACATAATTGATATATTTAACTCAAGATAGGTGGGATTAGCTTACCTTTTCGTTGATGTTGAAAATCCCCTCTTGAAACCCTCCAAGGATCGTCCAAGCCAAGAGAAAATGAGAGAAAATGGCCAAATTTCGATTTTTAAAACACTCACTGCCTCCAGCTCTTTCCGCACCTGCGGTCTCTTGACCGCTTTTGTGGTTCCGTAGGTGCGAGACAAATGCCGCTTCTACGGTCCGGGGCTCCCCAGCCCATTCCTCTTCTGCGCCCTATCTACCGCAGATGCGGGACCGCATCTGTGGCAAAACGACCGCATCTGCGGTCCCAGCTCTCTTCCGCCAATACTGCATCTGCGACCATAGGGCCCCTTATGCGACTCCGCACCTGTGGCCCTAGTCTCGCAGGTGCAGTTACACCAGCAACCAGCAAGTTTAGCTCTTATTCAAACTCCAAATTCGATCCGTTAACCACTCGGAATCCACCCGAGGCCCCCGGACCCCAACCAATCATACCAACCAGTCCCAAAACACATTACGGACTTGCTTGAGGCCTCAAATCAGATCAGATAATGCTAAAATCATGAATTGACCTCCAATCCAAGCTTTATGAACTTTAAAATTTCAAACTTCTACTTTCGATGTTTAAACCTATCAAATTATGTCCGATTGACTTCAAATTTTTCATACAAGTCATATTCGACATTTCGGACGTGCTCCACATTTTGAAATTGGAATCCGACCCCGATATCAAAAAGTCAAACTCTCAATCATACTTCTCAAAACCTTCAAATTTTTATCTTTAGACAAATTACTTTAAAATGACCTACGGACCTTTGAATTCACTTCCGATCGCGCTCCCAACTCTAGAATCACCATACGGAGCTATTCCCAGACTAAAATCCCAAACAGACATCGATAACACTGAAATGCACTTTGATCCAAACTTATAAAATTTCTTCTAAAATACTAACTTCCACAATAGGCGCCAAAATGCTTCCGGTTCATCCAAAATCAGATCCGGGCATACGCCCAAGTCTGAAATCATCATACAGACCTACTGGAACCTTTAGATCCCAATTCCGAGGTCGTTTACTCTTAAATCCAATCTTAGTTAATTCTTTCAACTTAAAGCTTCCGAAATGAGAATTCTCTTTCCAAATCAACTCCAAACTTCCCGAAATTCAATTCCGACCACGCGTACAAGTTATAATACCTGAAATGAAGCTGCTCATGGCCTCAAACTGCTGAACGGCATGCTAGAGCTTTAAACGAATGGTCAGGTCATTACATTCTCTCCCACTTAAATATATGTTCGTCCTCGAACGTGCAAAGAACTGTGCTGGGGTTGTCCAAAATCACTGTTTAACACCTCGAGCACCTACCTGTGCTACCACAACTCAGCTGGGCACCTTAGCTCGATCAATCTGAAGATATCCTTTTTCACTGTTCTGGGGTTGTCCGAAATCACTGTTTAGCACCTTGAGCACCTACCCGTGCTACCACAACTCAGCTGGGCACCTTAGCTCGATCAATCTAAAGATATCCTTTTTCACTTAAGCAAATAAGCCTTAGAGCTCAGTTCCAACATCCGAAATTCTCTGCCAGGCTTGTTCCAATATACGCTCACCGTATCAATAACTACATGTAGCAAAAAAACATGACTGCATACCTTAGCTGAATTTACAACTTACACCACTTTAATCACAGGACCCCAATAACATTCCCTGATCAAATAGATCAAAATTCCCTGAATCTGATGCTCCCATTTCACCTCATGACCTACATAGGTCTTGCTCTAACTCTTACAATACTACCACGATGAAAGAGATGTGCATAAATTCATAACCAACTGCCGAATCAACAAATCAATAGGTCTATACTCCTGACAAGAACCATCACCTTATCCCGAACCAAATAATGGTCTTAGCTCCTTAAATTCAATAATCTCGTCTCACCCAGTACGAACTGCTCAGGCAATAAGCCATCCCGGACATGATCAAAAGTCTAATGTGATGCCCCAACATGCCAATAGGCTGCCAATTCGAACGCGATACAAAAGGAGGATGAACTCTAGAAGGAACTACTTAACTCGCGCAACTAATATGAACTTTTCCTTAGAAAGATGGGAAGCAAAACACACATAAGATGAAGTATGAAAACTGTATTCAACATCACACAGTTGCGGCATGCAACCTGATCTAAATAACATACCCATGGAGGCGTGCCACCCGATCCACACATAACACTCACCTAAGGAGATGCACATCGAGCTAAATTGCTCATCACAACAAAATACTGAATATCAGTCACAAGCACGCTAAGTGAATAATACCACCCTTGAGGGGACATATAGCGCTATAAGCTGCAAAACTCAAGCACAACTGAGGTGAGATATACGATTTGAATCTCAAGAGCCATTTTGCTCATATAAAATCATCTCTATGCAGAACCTCAACACATAAGCAATTCACCAAGCCGTCTCACAACTCACATGGTGCAATATATCATTACATGAAATAACTGATGATCAAATAACACCCTGACTACTCTTCCATAAGGAGTGCCATATTGAAATGAACACATCTGGCCTGATATAGAGCCCATATTCATATTTGAATCCATCCACAGACCTTAAGCCGATTCTGATCGCACTAAACTAGGCTAATAATCTTTCAAAAGTCCATAATAACTCCCCTTTTCTCGTAACACATAAGAACAACCATTATAACCAGAGTAATCATCCACAGTCCACAACTCAATAAACCGAGTGCCTTCCAGGCACCAATTCTCAATTTAACGACATTATTACAATTTTCATACTTGGTTTAAATCTTCAATCAATTAAGTGGCTTCATGTCACACTAATACAACCTTCCCGCGGGGCACACTCCCACAACCTTCCATAACGGATAGCAGGTTTGTACATCCAAACCACCGGCAATACTAACGCTTAAAAACGATCAAGAATCCTTACAGGATGCAAAGCCTTTTTCACAAAACAGCGATCTCAGGTGACGCTGAAGGTAATTCCAACTTACTTAAAACATCAAAACTACTTTCCTGCTCATCTGAGCTTGCGACATCCTTGTTAATAGTGAACTGCTGATCCTTACTTCAAATTACATACCGCTCACTGCACCCAACATGCCAATATTCAATAGAACACAATTTCTATCATAACTCCGGAACCACTAATAGATTGACGCATCATCATATAAAACCTTTCACTTAACTCATTTCTGGAGAACCATCGCCACACGCAGGTGAATTCTCATAACCGCAAAATATGCAAATATCCAAGTAGTAGTCTAACCCACCATAACCCTTCCTAGATCCGCGTACACGTGACATGCCATAATAGTGGAATACTTCTGAATAACATAAATTACGACGGTCGACAAGCCTCACACGTGCCGTCATAAATCATTTGCATAACTTGATCACGTTGAATGAACTGATCACTACCACCAATATGCCAATTCAACAATGGCTAACCGATCTATCTTCTTCCAAATTAATTCTTGATTACCTTAGAAATAATAGTAACTCCATTCAACATATAACACACTCCATATGTACTCATCCCGAGTGACCTTGAATTACGAGACCATGCTGTCTTAAATCCTACAAACCATTTCATACCTCCCAAAAGCTACACTGCAAGTCAAACAATCATAGAACATTATGTGCCTCTCCTCATAAGCTGCTACAAAGCTTGATTCTTAACCGTACCTATATGCTCGCAATCATTAGGCACCATGCTTTTCCTTTCGAATTCACTAGGACCGTTGTTGATAGCCACCCGCCCTGACTTGGTCCCGAATATAATCAACTCCAAGGCTCTACTGGCATATGAACACCTATCTCAATGAAGCACTCGACTGAATCCCTTCCTTTGTAAATCACCTCTATACAAATCATCAATCCTGAATATTTCCAAACATGAACATGAGCCAATAAGGCCAACCATAACACAACTTTAACAGTTCCTTTGCTCAAATTATCACTTATGCTCTTTTCCCGTAGCTAAAATAACTTGCCAATATGCCGATAGCCCGAAATCTCACGAGAAGATAACCATATACCCATTCATAGGCGGTGGGACTCTCCCCCTTAGCTTGAAGCCACTATTACACAACTCTGAAATCCACCAGGATTCCTTATCTCTTATTGACATAATCATGCGCAATCAGCCGCAAAACTTCTCGGAATCTTTCTGTAAAACCCCCTATTTATACTTTGAATCGTCAACCACATTCGCGCTGCCGATCTCTTTGCGGTATAACCATTAGAATTCTTCGCAGAAGCTTCGCCAACCACGCGACCGCTAGCCTACTCACAGGGAATAACCCACCTGAGCCCGAGATCGCTCTCTAGCTGCATAAGTTCATTCACTCCTCGTGGACATCAATTAAATGTGCAGCAATATTCTTCCAATTCAGACTTAAGTTGTATCCTTCTTCATTTCAAGTAGCTTCTTCCCGTTATATCAAATCTTTTGCCGCATAATAGTCCACACTTCAAATTAAGTTCGTAGACCCAGCCGGTGAATCCATATACTGCTCTGCTACTCTCCCACTTTAGGCAGACTTACTTCTTTAAGAAACTACTCGACCTCCACATCTTGCACCTGGCCTTCAAGAAGTTTAACACCCACATGACACTTCTCACACGTCCTTCCTCCTCCTTTGTTGCTCAGCTAATGCCTTAGATCGAAATCTATCTGGTGGCATTTTCCAATAGACCGCTACTCACTTTTGAACCTTTCTGAAAGTCATCCTTCTCGAGCCATCAATATTAGAAAAACACATCCAATCTTGAACTATCGCACCTCACGATCTCTGACAGCCATTTCTCTAATATTATTTTACAATATCTTGCCCTAAAGGCGAATTGCAGAAGACCATAACACCGGTGAACTTAACATATACCATTGAGGACAACGACACTACATCGCGGATGAAAATTCAACCACGCCTAGAAATACTAAGTCTCATTACTCCATCACCCCAAATCTAGACATTCATAGGCCAATTGCTTTCCCTCCGCCGGAAGTGAAATATCATATCTCTGAATCGTACACTAAGTAGATTTCCATTCAACTCATTCACTGCCCCAACACATAGGCAAGTACCCTGTCATCGTATCAATACTGTGTGATAACCATTCACGAGCAACCATAGCAACCTGTGCATAGTATCAAAGCTCTCCAGAATACTATTACTGAGCTAAAATGACAAGATATCCTTCCGCAAGGCAACGGCAATAGCCCAATCAACCATGCAGGGGAAAACCCCCGCTCCACATTGGTAGTACCATCACAATTCTTTAATTCTCGATTTATAATAAGCGGTTCACGTCGCGTAAGATTGAGTAGGAAGGAAACTAGGTCATAAGCCCCAAGGAATCAAATCGCACGACCAGGAATCAAGAAGGGAAGTACTCCTAACAACCTTGTAGCCTCCGGAAGATAAGTACAGACATCTCCATACCGATCCGTGAGACTCTACTAGACTTGCTCATGACTCGTGCGACCAAAGGGAACCTAATGCTCTTATACAATGTTGTCACGACCCAAAATCCACTAAGGATCGTGATGGCGCTGGACATCGTAGTCAGGCAAGCCAATCATAAATAAATAACTAAATTCTCATTTTAAATATTTCAAAAATCACTTCTTTTATATGTTTAAATAATACATAGTAAATTCCACTGAATAAAAAAATGAAACATTTAACAGCTTTTAAAATTTTTGAATAAACCCATAGACATCCCAGAACCCGATGTCATAAGTGCATGAGCTATTTCTAGGAAGCAATACAATACCACAACTGCCCGGAATATAATGGACAGAAAGTAAATACAATACGCTGAAAGAGACTATACTAGCTGCGGGTTGCCTCAAGAAATGCAACTCACCTGGTCCCCATATCATCCATGCTGCTAAGCCTAGTAGGCCACTGGAAGTACATGTGCCTGTGCAAGAAAAATGCACATCAAGTGTAGCATGAGTACGAAAACAACATGTACCCAATGAGTATCCCCTCTAATCTCGAAGAAGTAGAGATGAGAGGTCGACTTCGATACTTACTAATGGTCTAATAATGTTATATCAATAATATGTTTAATCGTGGATTTTTATAGACATAATTTTAATCCAATAGAATGAAGCAAGTAAACAATTATTTCTTTTATACGAAACTTTCCAAATTCCTTTTCATCATTTATACAAATATTCTCAAACGGGAAGAGGGTATAACAATTATAATAAGTTCAAGGCAAGCAATACAAGCATGCGCAAATCATGGCGAGCACGTATGACCCGATCCAACAATATTTAAAATGTGCACTACCAAAGGGTCGAATGACGCTAACCATCGATGCATCTATTTAATCTACCGTGGCGTTCGGCCCGTTCCAGAATTTAAACACACACAGACAGTCAATCAAGAACTCATCAAGAAACACTTATCCGAAGAAACCAATTCTCTTTTAACAATTTACAAAAATGAATTTTAATTAGTTTTAAAAATTCATTTACCAATTCGATAGGATTTAAGTAGTTCAACTGTTAATAAGGTTACAGATATTTCAAGTATAGCATGCTTTTGGGTCCTAGACTACCCGGAGTTAAAATAATAGTAGCTACGCACGGACTCTCATCACCTCGTGCGTACGTAGCCCCACAAATAGGAGCACAAATCCAATTAATTCACCTATGGGGACAATTCCCTCTTACAAGGTTAGAAAGGAGATTCACCTCGCTCCGAGAATCCATAACCGGCATTCCACACCCTTCCGAAGACTCGAATCGATGCTAAATGCTCCAAATCTAGCCAATAATTATGCAATTCCATTAATATAGACTCAATTACTCATTACAATCCAATTTATAACAATTTCTAACCTCGATAAAAAAATTAACAAAATCGCCATCGGGCCCACGTGCCCGGATTCCAAAATCTTTCAAAGATAAACTTTACCCATAACCTCACAAATTCAAATATATAATTTACTCTCAATTTCATACCTAAAATCGTGGTCAAATTCCAAGAATATTAATTTTCTAGGTTTTCCTAAACCCCCCAAATTTCTACCAATTTACATGCTAAAATCTATACATAATTGATATATTTAACTCAAGATAGGTGGGATTATCTCAACTTGTCGTTGATGTTGAAAATCCCCTCTTGAAACCCTACAAGGATCGCCCAAGCAAAGAGAAAATGAGAGAAAATGGCCAAATCCCAATTTTTAAAACACTCACTACCTTCAGCTCTTTCCGCACCTACGGTCTCTTGACCGCTTCTGCAGTTCCGCAGGTGCGAGACAAATCCCGATTCTGCGGTTCGGGGCTCCCCAGCCCATTCCGCTTCTGCGCCCTCTCTACCGCAGATGCGGTCTAATATCTATGGTAAAATGACCACACTGCGGTCCCAGCTCTCTTCCGCCAATACAGCATCTGCGACCATAAGGCCGCTTCTGCGGTTCTACATATGTGGCCCTAGTCTCGCAGGTGCGGTTACAACAACAACTTCAACTCTTCTTCAGACTCCAAATTCGATCTGTTAACCACCCGAGGCCCCCCGGACCCCAACCAATCATACCAACCAGTCCCAAATCAAATTACAGACTTGCTCGAGGCCTCAAATAACATCAGACAAAGCTAAAATCATGAATCGACTTCCAATCCAAGCTTTATGAAATTTAGAATTTCAAACTTCTACTTTCGATGTTTAAACCTATCAAATCACGTCTGATTGACTTCAAATTTTTTGCACAAGTCATATTCGACATTTTGGACCTGCTCCAACTTTCGAAACTAGAATCCGTCCCCAATATCAAAAAGTCAAACTCTCGGTCAAACTTCTCAAAACCTTCAAATTTCTATCTTTAGCCAAATGACTTCAAAATAACCTACGTACCTCCGAATTCACTTCCGATCATGCTCCCAACTCTAGAATAACCATACGGAGCTATTCCGAGACTTAAAATCCCAAACAAACATCGACAAAACTGAATCGCGCTTTGACCCAAGCTTATGAAATTTCTTCCAAAATGCTAACTTCCACAATAGGCGCCAAAACGCTCCCAGGTCATCCAAAACTTGATCTAGGCATACGCCCAAGTTTGAAATCATCATACAAACCTACTGGAACCTTCAGATCGCAATTTCGAGGTCGTTCTCTAAAATCCAATCTTAGTTAATTCTTTTAACTTAAAGCTTCCGAAATGAGAATTCTCTTTTCCAAATCAACTCCGAATTCCCGAAATTCAATTCCGACCACGTAAACAAGTCATAATACCTGAAATGAAGCTGCTCATGGCCTCAAACTACTGAACGGCATGCTAGAGCTCAAAACAACCGGTCAGGTCATTACAAGAAGGCTTGTTAGAAGCGGCTGATTCATCTTCTATAGTGATATAATTGCTGCTCACCCTTCTTATTGAGATGCACACTGGTGACGGTTGCTTGTATCCCAAAACTTCACATGGCTACCTCGTCGTAGCTTCGAATAGGAGCTTTCCTAACTTTGACGGCTTATTGGGATTGTATCCAGCTTTTGCAAATAGCTTGTAAGCGTTAGGGTCAAAACCTTCATCTGTTCGCTTTGTAGGGAGTGCCACATTCTGCAAATGATTTTGGGATACAAACCCTACAAACAGCTTCGAGGACAACTTTACTACCTCAATTTGTTTTACCAGATGAGTTAACTCCTTTAGCGGGTTAGTTTGGAGATTAGATGATTCGCTCTCGTCTTTCTTCCTTTTAATGAAATATTGGATCGCATGGCTCACTTTATTTCCATAAGACATAATACCCCCTCTAATTATTTATTCACGTTGGGTTATACCTCCTCGGTAATATCTTTGACTCTACCAATAGTCACTTTGGCTCTTTTAGTTTTGGGCTCGTCATTTTGGCTTTTTATGACATCATCAACTTTTATCTCCTTCATAATAAGGTTCTTCAAGTAGAACTTTGCATCAACGAAGTGTGATTCAGCCTCGGTGAATGGCTTATTATTAGCAACTATCTTCTTCTTGACTTCACCCTCATAGTATTTCAAACATTGATGGTAGGTAGATGGAACCACTTTGTTCTGATTTATCCAAGGCTTTCCAAGCAAGACGTTGTATGAAGTCTTTACATCGATCACATATAGCCATGCACTTGGTTGTATATCTTCAATGGTGCTTTCTAGCATGATCGCACCTATGCATCTTTGGCCCCCTTGGATCATCACACATCTTTTTGAGAGTTCACTCATGGGAATACCAAGTTCTTTCACAGTGCGAATTGGCAAAATGTTCACTGAGGATCCCCCATCAACCAAAATTCAATTTATTCTTTCATCACGTATATAGCCAACTAGGTATAATGGGCGATTGTGAAGAGCGCCACCTAGTAGATGATCGTCGTTTATGAACATAAACTTTTCCTTGTACGCATTAGATTCTTGAGGAATAGGCTCGATGAGCTTTTTTGAAGATGGTGCTAATAGTTGGCCATCACTCTTTTCTTTCCCTTTATCAGCATTGCAACAAGAGGCTTCAATATCATCACAGGAAATCTTCATATGGAATCAACATGGCAAGAAATCCTCCAAGGTCACTTGATGTCATGGCTTTTGAGGGTAGTGCACCTCCACTTTTGCTTTCTTTACGTGCTTAACTGGATTCCACCTCCTCGGTCTTTTCACCATTATTTTCCTTGTTGGTTGTTCGATTGATCCTTTTCGTGGGCTCCTTTCGTGGCGCCTACGACGAGTCATCAATGTCCAACCTTCATTATCCTCAGGTTGATTGACTTCAGCTTTGTCATTCTCCAGTAATTCTTCATCTTTACTTTCTTTAATACCACACAATTCATCCGAATTAAATGAGCCAAAGGTGATAGAGACTTGGTTTGTTCTTGCTTTCTCATATTCAAGCACGATCTTCTTTTCGCAAGCCAAGTCCATGACTTTATCCTTGAAGACAAAGCACTTTTCCAATGGGTGGCTCACAAGTCGATGGTATTTGTAGTAATTTGGGTCATTTGTTTTCCCAGCTTTATTTGGTCACTTCATCTCCGGAAGCTCAATGAGCTTTAACTCGAGGAGTTCTTCAAAAATAGTTGGCATATCAGATTGCAGAAATGGGTACTCTTTCTTTTGCATTTCTTTTAAAGTAAACTTTCCACTTGGCTTATCTTGAAAAGAAGTGGATTTAATACTCTGCTTATTGCTCACCTTCGTTGTGAACTTCACAGGTGATATGTTGACATTCATAGCTTCTTTGCTTTCAGACTTGGGTAAGAACTTGCCCCACTTCTTGACTTCTTGCTTGTCTTTCCCTTTGCGAGGTTTATAGATGGGCAACCTTTCATTTCCAGTGGAGGCCATGCTCAATTACATGTCATGGGCATGAGTTGCAAGTTCTTCAAATTTGCCAAGCTTAATACTTTGCAAGATGTAGCGCAATACCCAATGCATGCCTTGGATGCACATCTCTATGCCTGATGCTTCACTAAGCCCGTCTTTGCAGTTGAGGCTTGCATTCCTCCAATGATTGACAAAGTCGATAACTGGTTCCCCCTTTTATTGACGGGTATTTGTAAGTTCTATCATACACACAGTACGTCTCGTACTATTAAAGCAACTGAGAAACTCTTGTTCTAGTTGATCCCAGCTATCTATAGATCCAGCCTCAAGGTCTGTGTACCAGTTAAAAGAATTTCCTATTTAGCAAGCAGAAAAACGGCTAATGAGGTAATCTCCATAAGTCCCAGCATTGTTTCACGTCTCCACGAAGTGTGCCATATATTGCTTTGGGTTACCTTTACCATCAAACTGTTGAAACTTTAGAGATTGATAGCTGATCACGCCCAGCTATGCCTTATAAAAAGGACTAAGCAGTCGCTAGAAATATATAACCCGGTTCAGTTCGAAGTCAAATCCCACAGGGAACTAACCTTTTTCGTACAAATTTTAACACTGCTAATGAATAGCTCAAACAATCCCCGGATGCTAGATTTTTGATGGATAATGAGTAGAATTTAGTTAACTAGGGAAAAATAATAATAAAACTAGCAATAATCAAGAATAGAGTTGAATTCAATGGTAAAATGGTCTAGAGTTATTGATTTCCCCAATTGTCGGATTAATTCCTGACACGTTAGCTATAATCTCGCCGTAATACTTGATAAGAAATATGAGTTTTGGGTTACCACAATTATCTCTCGATCAATTACGATAATTTACTAGAAGCATTCTCTCTAACTACTCTAGTTAAAAATTTAAGCATCTCTACCCTGCTTTTAAATGCAAGTAATTAATCTCTTAACTTACCCGAAAGCGGTATTGCTCAACAACAATCTAACCTAGTGTTCTTTATCAAGAAACACAAGGTAACCAGACACGATTAATCAAGGGCCCTTTCAGTTAATCATAGGAAAACACATAGTTGAAAAATTATAGAATAAGAAACGACTTAATTATATCAAAACGTAATCAAGACTTCATCCAACAATTGGTTGCATCAACCCTAGATTAGAGGTTTAGTTACATATGATTGTTTTCACAATCATAATGATATAATTCATTCTAAATGATAAAAACAAGATGAAGAAAGGTAAAAACTCTATGTCGAATCTTCTCCATTGCTTCTTGCCTGTTCTTGCCTTTAAAAACCTCGATATTCTCTGTTTGGGCGAGATGCGCTTATTATAGGTCAATGAGAGTCATCCTGGAAATTACACAAATTGACCTTGCAATGTTTGGCTCCGAACACCCTGTCCACGGCCGCGGATGGACCGCGGATTTAACATATGTTCTGTCCACGGCCGCAGATTGATCGCAGACCTGGGCGCAGACTTCATCTTTTGCTCTTTCTTCTCTTTTTCGATCGTGTTGTCCTTCGGTTGGCCTTCTATGCTCCATATTGACTCCAAAACACTCTTTTAGTTTTCTCCTAGCTCGAAGTGACTCCTGCAAAGCAATAAAATCATAATTAGAGCATTTTGTTATCTTTTACAATCAAACATAGGTAAAGTGCGGCCAAATTTGAGTGCAAATATTAGCTAACTCGCATGATTATTATCTATTATAAACACCCCACACTTAAATCCCTGATCGTCCTCAAGCAATCAAACCACACTCTACAACGGCCTAACTTCACTGAGCGACTCCCCTAACTCGTCGCCCCAAGAACATTTCACAAGAATCGAGCCCAGTAGTGTAACATCTTCGCCTCAAGAGATGACTCTCCCATGTCACACAATATTCCTAACTTTACTCACTTACCCTAGCGATGAGGTTAAGACTCACCTTTCCTTCATGAATCAAGTGACCTTTAATAACAAATGAGAGTAGTTCCACACACAATAACATTTAAGAACAATTAGGAACTTAAGATAGAAAGAATTCACTCACTCTCAAAAAGAACATTCATATGCCACAAAGAATGCACCATAGGCTTGCTCGTAGTGTAATACTCCACTAATTCGAGTTCATTCAGTCTAGGATCAATTAGGACTTCATTTAGTTGTAATGTAGGCAGCGGGACAGGTAGGATACATTTAGGTATAAGAGTGACTACACCTCCCTAAGCACTTTAATACATAACCTTTATCATTTAAAACACCACATCTTATGTCAAACCATAATTCCACCTTCATATCACTATATATTAACTCCATTCTTCTTTAAGCACAATATCATCAAGAGCCACCACTTATCAAGGAATTGTTTTCACAACAATACAACTATTACTTTCCTTTTTTTTTTCCAATTCAAGTGGCTCTTACTTTTTCAAAACAGTACACCTTTCTGCTTATTTCATTAGTTTCACTCAAAAGCCAAATCACCCACTTCACACTTTAACTTTTACAAAGTTCAGAACAATTCAAGTGCTCATTAGAGGTAAAAGGGTTCAAATAGATGATTAATTCAAACAAATGAGTAAGGATTATAATGTGGTTTCCAAAAAAAGGATTACAGGCTCAGAGGGGTTAACAACGATACATAACAATTAAGTGGATAAAATCAATATATATCTGGCTTAATTCAGAGATGCCTATATCATTTCCAAGACGGAACAAACTACTATTTTTCTTTGCAAACACACAGGGCAAGTTCTAGGCATCCAATGCAGTGCAAAGAATACAACAATCCCCACACACACATGGCACACGATTCACTCTAGATTGGATCATTGAAACGCTCTAGTTAGAGTACTTAAGCCAAATACAATTTAAGGCACTCTCATAAGAATAAATCAATTGCGCCTAAGTGTCACACTAAAGTATCTACTATATTCAAGGCATAATGACGATAAGGGAACCTCCTTCCATATTGGCCCTTAGCCCAAAAGTACAAATAAAATAAAAAAATAGAAAACTAAGTACCCTGGCTAAAACAAAAACCATTGGAAAAAACCGCGGTCAAAAGAAAAACCAAGGGGTAATTGATACACTACCTACAAAAGAAAATCTTTTTATTTTTATTATTATATATATCGACTTAGACCCTCAAAAAAACCCGTCGAGTGATATCCGTTGTCGGGACAAGTCGAACACATTTAGACTACTAATCAAAAGCAAAAATCAAACTAACCAACGACTACAATCAAATTAACCAAAGACTAACTAACTAAACTAGAATCCAGCTATTTTCCTATATATGCACAACATACCAATGAATTACCCGCACCCTACACTTAAAAAGATGTCATGTATCATGTCATAAAATAGAAAGTAATGCGAGGTAGAGGAACTTCCCTGGAAGATCAGTCCTGATCAGAGACTATGCCAGGGTCTAAGTGACACGCTATCCCCAGTGCACGCAACCAGCCTATGATTTTCTTCCCGGATTTAGCATTCAGGGTGGCCAAAGCATCAACTGTAGTCCCCAAATCTGTGACTATAGTCCACAGCCCTGTCATTTCCTGCTCTAATGCTGCCAGCCGTGTAACTCGACCAACCTCGAATTGCCCTTCGATGATGCAGCCCCCACTTCTTCCTACTCATCATCCTCCTCCTCAGATGCCTTAGAATCCTCACTATCAATTGAACTATCTGCCGCTGCCTCTTTCCCAATGGTCACCTTGGAAGCTCGGAACACTGTTTCTTTCTTCACATTGCCGTCTATAAAGGGTTCTCTGCTACCCCTACAAGCCGACACAATCGAGTGACTAGAGATGAAAAAAAAACCATACCTTTGCAATAGTGAACGGATGAACATCTCCGAGTGAATAACCTCGGCCACATCAAAATCATGGCCATTCATAAAGCACCAAATCAAAGTAGCTCACAGTCTATTGACTTCAGTGGTGTTGTGGGATGGTAGCAGTCGACTAATAATGATGTAAAACCATCACTTGCCTTCAAAGGTGAGTGAGGAAGAGTGCATCTTCGATCCCTGAGTAACCCACACTACCGCCTTGTCTGGTTTATATATAGTTTGAAAAAACAATTCCCACTGTGTGGGTTCTCGCTTATAAGCATTATAGTAGTCCCTCTCTCCAGTAAATGTAGGCAAGTGATACAATCGCCTGATAACTTCAATCGAGGCATTCACCCTCTTTTGTCGTACCATGCAAATGTGATCCTCATGTTTGGGACAGTTGGCATAGAACTCTCTAACAAGCAGCAAATTACCATCCTCTGGCTCTTCGAAGAAGATGTCGAGCCTGCGCCTAGTCAGTTCCCTAGACATATTGGGGCACTCAGCCTGGAGGGAGCCCATTTCAATTCTCCGTTCTGGTACCAAATTTCGAATACCCTTTTCGACAAATCGGTCTTGGGCCTCTCTAGAAACAAACCAGGTGCTATCAAACTGCCCTGAACTGGATGATGCCCGTCCCAGATACGAACTACCAGTAGTGCGTCTCTTCTTTGAAGATCTCATTGTACGTACACCACAAACACAATTATCAAAAATCAGTGGAATAGGTGACCCAAGAGCGGTTACTCACACTTCATGCACCCCCGGGTCATAATTTACACTATAAAGTTCATTGGGGCAATTCAACGAAAACCTCATGTGCATTGGCCCCCCAATGTACCAAAGGAACCAATTAAACCCTCATTCCTCACCACTCAACAATATTGTTTCAACCCAACCAACTTAATATCTTCGCATATAACAATTATACCAACAGTTAAACATCAATAAAAGTACCTAGAATTCTACTTTCTTACAACTACAAATAAGAAACAAAGCATGAAAACAAAAGAAACAAAATTGAAAAGAACAAAACTAAAAAAAAAACTAAAAGAAGAGAGTAGAATCTTGTACTTACTTGAGAACTTTGTGACGCATGGAGATGGAAGATTAGGTGAGTAAAGAGTGGGGAGAAGAGAAAGGAATTTGGTGGAGAGGGGGAAGGGAACTCGTTAGAAATTGGGGAAGGGGGAGGGTTTTGTTTTTTTGTTTTGTTATGTTATGTGTTAGGAGAAGGGGGTAAAAAAGAAGAGGGGGAATGCGGATGGAG
>MU769006.1:139220-164244 GCA_026770625.1 Nicotiana glauca
ATTTATTCATCAGTTTGAATATTTGGGAAGTGGAATTCATTAAAGGAGAATTTTGGTCACCATTAATGCTCTAACAGAGTTGACGCTTCAATTGTCACTTCTATTTAATGCATTAGACACATGCCATCCTCTTATTGGTTCCCCAGTTTTGCAGCACTTTCTCAGGCTTTTTTTCGGCTTCCCTGTTCACAAATTGTCAGTTATCATTATTATGGTTCTTCCATCATTGTACTTTTTCCTTTTGCCGGTTACCTATTAGTATAAATATAACTTCTTTACTTGTCTTTTACCACATAAAGCGTATCATACGCTTTAATTCTTCAAATACCTCTTATTCTCTTCCGCTTCACTTCAATCTTCTTCATCATGGCTTCACCAAACCCTAACCCTAGGAGAACCCCATTTTAGATAACTTTTCCAATGCTCCGATTAGACACAAAAGAGGGGGTAGACTCTGTAGCTTAGGATCTGCTCGTGGTGGTATCACATACACTCCTTCTTCTAGCTCCGGTCCTTCTTCTAGGACTAGAGGTTCACTTTTTCAGAGGGCTTCTTCTAGGAACAAAGAATCCTCTGAGCCTCTTTGTAGGCCTCTAGTTAAAGAAATAGTCCCTACAGAAATTTCTTTTTATCATGATAGAGAGTCTCTTAGGACCCAAGTTGCCTCTTTAGATCGTGCTGATATTTTCCCCAGTCAAATGACAGATATTTTAACTCCCATAGTTCGTAAGGATTGTCATTGGAGTGACGATTTTCCAATTATCGTTCCTAACCCAAATCAAAGGATCACTTCTTATTTAATCTGATTCTCTTTTGTTTACACATACCATTTCACTCTAGGGTTTAAACAGGCTATTGACCCGGTTATTCTAGACTTCTATTATTTTTTCGACGTGTGTTTGGGTCAAATTGGTCCGATTGTTTGGAGGGCTGTCGCCTGCTTGAGGCATCTCGCTAACATAGCGGATGTTGATTTTACTTTTCCCCACCTAATTCACCTCTATTCCCCTAGGCTTTTTTGCAACGGCGTGTTTACCCTTGCAACTAGGAGCAAGAGGGTTTTAGTGAGCCCCGAGGACAATAAAGACCGTAGCCGGTTTGTTGCTGCCCCCACTGCTGGTTTAGTGGGTGAAAATAATGTTCCCTTCCTTGAAAAGTGGAACTTTACACGTAAGTGTTAAATCCTTCTCGTGCTTTTTTCTTTCAAAGCTTACTTACGTTTCTAATGTCTCTTCTTTTTCTTTTCTCAGTAACCATGGATGTTGTCGAGTCTGTTCCCAACTTCCGTGGTTGGGTAGGAAAATTGCTGAAGACCACTCCAATGGAGGGTAGGTCATGGAAAACCCTTTTCAACTAATGGTTGAAAAGTAAAAACTCATAGTAAGGGTTTCCATTTTTACCTTGTCTGTATATAAATATTTTCTTTGTTCTAAATTTTATCCTTCTTTTTATCAAGATTGCTATTCGAGGAGTCACTGCAGAGGCAGTCATGACTTCTCGTGACTCTTTGGGTACTTTTACCTCTTCATTCCAAGATATATTCTTGGGCTCTTCAAAAAGAAAAGCTGCCGAGGAAGATGATTCAGAGGAAGAAGATGAGGGATTCTTGGTGACGAGACCACGAGCCAGGAGATGTATTGTCTCTGATGACGAGGCTGAAGTATCCCCTCATCTATCTCTTTCCGAGCCTGTTATTACTCCAGTTATCATCCCTGATGATGACGTCCCTCTTCGCATCACTCGTGAGTCTATCGATCAACTTTTTGTTAGTGGTTTTGGTAGTGGAACCTTAGGACCTGTTCTAGATGAACTTCCTTTATCTTCTTTTTCATCTCCTGTACCTGTGATTGCTTCTCTACCTTCATCAACTGTTGCTTCTATCTCTTCCTCTGCTGTTTTTACTTCTTCCACCGCTCCTTCTTTGGCAATTCCTTCACCCATTGTTCACCATACGGAGGTGGGCTCTTCAAGTAGGAGTGCCACTATGAGGAGTGTAACCATTAAGGTTGTTGCCAACAACAACCTCTTGAGAAAGTCCGATCAAGCCGATATTTGTCTCGAGCCTTTGATTGGCCCCACCGAGAAATCTAAGCTTAAAAGCCATAACAACCTGACTCTTGTGAATGATATAGTTCATGCCACTTTAAAGGTATTGTCCTTTCCTTTTTTTGATTTTATAAAATTTTTTGACTTTGGGATTCTGACCTCCTTGTTTTTATTAAGGCCAATCTCATTGGTACCGAGCTGACGAATAAGATCTCCCTCTTGGAGAAGGTGGCGCATGATGTGGATAAGGCTGCTCATGATGCAGAGGAGGCTACCCGTGACTCTCAGTTGGAGGCGAACAACTGGAAAGATCAGTTTGAAAGCGCCCAAATCAACATGGAGGATCTGTAGGAGAGAAGAAGTAACTTAGAACAACAAGTTCGAGCATTAACTTCAGAACTAGCTGTGATCAAGGTTTCCTTAAGCCAAGATGAGAAGGAAAAAGAATGCCTAGAATACTCCTTTTTAGAACAGCTATCCAAGGGTAGCGAGGAAAATAGGGCATTAAAGTCTTTGTTAACTCAGAAAAAGGTTTATGCTGGGGAGCTTGTGCAAAACCTAACACAGGCACAAGAGGAACTTTGAGTTTCTATTGATAAGGTGCGTGCCTTAGAGAGCTCACATGCTTCCCTTCAAACTTCTTGTAATTCTGCCTTGGCTGAGAATGAAGAGCTTAAAAGTGAAGTCGCTGCTTGGGAGAAGGATTACGAGACCCTTGAAGAAAAATTTGATGTTGAAGTGAGTTGGGATTTTCTGAATTCCCGTTGTCATACCTTACTTGAAGTTGGGCAAGAAGGTTTTAACCTGGAGGTTGAGTTAGCTAAGGTCAATGACACAATGGAAAAATCTTAGCAACCGCAAGACTTCCCTTCGCCTGTGATTGAAACTCCCGTGGTTGAGGTTCATGTGGGTGTCACATCTTCTTCAAGCCCAATCGAGCCTATTGCTACAAGCCAAGTTGAAACTTCTTCTACTGAAACCCTTAAATCAAGTCGAGCCTGTTGGCGCCGTTGAAGCTCCTGCCCAAGTTGAGCTTGTTGTTGTTAATGCTTCTTCTTCAGTTCCCACATCTTCTTAGAAAATTTATCTTGAATTCCTTATTTTTGTTGCAGGTACCTCTATGGAAAGTCGTGTTAGAAACCCTTGGCTTCATCTAAGGGTTTATTTGTAGTAAAACCTTTAGCTTTATTTAAGGGTTATTTTTTAGAATGCAAGTCCCCAAGTCGTTTATGGGGCAATTCTGTATAAACAATTTCACAAATTTTTGATTAAGTTCGCGCTTAATCTTAAGTATTTAAGAAGTATTTGATGTTATTATCTTAGACTTCTGTTCATTCTATTCTTGCCTTTATTTTTAAGGACTTATAGAATAGCTTGCATTTTTGCTTTCTAAAAATGCTTATGTCAATCTTATGACTAAATAGTTTTAAACATGAGTTTTATAAAAGAGGGCCCTTTTATATTTCGACACTTAATGAAGAAGACGTCTCAACTTCATAATGGTGTTAAGATACGATAAAAGAAATAGGAGCACACATGTTTCTTCGAAATAATATTGACAAGTTTTTATTTCGAACCTTGACAAGTTTTGAATAACATCTTACATGTATTTGAATTACATCTATAACTTTCTCGTAACTATTTTTCCTTGTAATAGATTTTTAAGAAAAATAAATAACACGAGGTTTTTCTTTATAACCCGTTTTAGAACAATAAATGCAAGGCTTTTGTTTATAACCTGCTTTAGTACATACCTTTTACCCTAATTATAGTAAGGTTTTCTTTAGTCGTGGCTCGTGACTTTGCGTGACCTTTATTACTCTACAGTTGACTTTTTCAGGCTTGATTTTTCTTCAACCTTCTCTGCCTTGTTTATATATACTTGTGTATATCATATAGTCCCCCAAGTGTTTGAGTGTTGAAGTATGAAGCCTCGAGCACTTGATAGTTTCTTTCATCTGGTCCTTTTCTTGAAAAGGAAACATATACGGGACTCGGATGTACGATTATAGATGAAGACTGCTTAACCCGTTTAAGTTTCTATCAGAATAATTGTAACCCTAGGCATGTGCCTTACAGGTCGTGACTCATCATTTAGTACAGGCTAGCTTTTTGCCTATCATCTAAAATCGTTAGTAAAATTTTAACAATTCAAAAAATTAAACGCACAATGGTGATATCTGACTGTGAGTATTCCTTAGAAGTAATATCTCTTCAAATGAACAACATTCCAATGTGAAGGTAGTACTTTGCCATCCATTGTCTCCAATTCATATGCTCTCTTGCCTGCAATATCACGAACTCTGTAGGGTCCTTCCCAAGTTGGACTTAATTTACCCGTGTTGGCTGCCTTTGTAGATTGAAAAACCTTTCTAAGCACGAAGTCCCCAATTTTGAAGAATCTTAGGCATGCTTTCCTGTTGTAATATCGTTCTATCACTTGTTTTTGTGCTGCCATTCTTATTAACGCACCTTCTTTCCTGCCTTTCAGTAGATCCAAATTGACTTGCATCTCCTCGTCATTAGACTCTTGTGTTGCTTGTGATAATCTTGTGCCTGGTTCTCCTATTTCAACCGGAATCAACGCCTCAGCTCCATAAACCAAAGAGAAGGGTGTTTCTCCTATGCTCGTTTTTGCTGTTGTGCGATATGCCAATAAAACTTCGGGTAACACTTCAGTCCAATTACCCTTTGACTCCTCTAATCGTTTCTTTAAATTGTTGATTATGACCTTGTTTGTTGATTCTACTTGTCCATTACCCACTGGATGATATGGTGTAGATGTAATTCTTTTAATGTGCCAACTCTCAAAAAACTCTGTGATTTGGGCTCCGATAAATTGAGGGTGATTGTCACATACGATTTTCTTTGGTACCCCAAATCGGCATATGATATTTCTCCAAATGAAATCTCTGACTTCCTTTTTTGCACCTGTTTAAATGCTCCTACCTCCACTCATTTAGTGAAATAATCAGTAAGTACGAGCAGAAACTTTACCTGTCCTTTCGCTTGAGGTAATGGTCCTACTATATCCATTGCCCATTTCATAAATGGACATGGTGCAATGACTGGATGTAATAATTCTGCAGGTCTGTGCATATTGGTACCGTACCTCTGGCATTTATCATTTTTAGCCACGAAAATTTCCGTTTCTTCTTCCGTTTTAGGCCGATAGTACCCTGCTCTAATCAAGGTTCTTACCACTGACCTTCCTCCTGCGTGATTCCTGCAATGCCCCTCATGTATTTCTCTCATTACATACTCTGTTAGTGAAGGTCCGAGGCATCTTGCTAAGGGACCACCGAACATTTTTTGATATAAATTACCTTGCTTTAAACAGTACCGAGCAGCTTTTTTTTGCAGCGCAAGGGCTTTTTTCTTATCATCAGGGACGATGCCATGCTGTAAAAAAGCAATAATTTCGTTCCTCCAATCCCAAGTTAAATTATTAAAATTTACCTCATTCTTGTTAGGATCGAGAACTAAGTGAAATAAATGTATAACTGAGGCATTTGCATCACTGGCCACATCAGCCGCTGATGCAAGATTACCCAGGGCGTCTGCTTCAACGTTTTCATCCCTTGGTAATTGTATGACTTTCCAGGTCTGAAATTGCTTGATCAATTCCCGTACCTTTTCTAAGTACTGTTGCATCCTTGTTTCCCTGGCTGTATAAGTCCCCAACATTTGATTGACCACGAGTTGTGAATCACACTTGATTACAATCTGATTTATGCTAAGTTCTCGTGCAAATTCTAGACCTACAATCATAGCTTCGTACTCCGCTTCATTGTTAGTTATAGAATGACATTTAATAGATTGCCTAATAGTTTCACCCGTAGGTGTTACTAAGACAATTCCTATACCTGCACCTTTTACGTTAGACGAGCCATCAGTGAATAAAGTCCAAGTTCCTGGGTTAGCACCATTTAAAACTTGCAGTTCTTTTTCTGCTTCTAATTGCATCCCCGGGCTAAAATCAGCCACGAAATCGGCTAGCACTTGTGATTTTATTGCTGTTCTAGGTAGGTATGTGATTTCATATTCACTTAGCTCTATAGCCCATTTGGCCAACCTGCCTGATAATTCATGCTTATGCAATATATTGCATAAAGGATATGCAGTCACTACAACAATGGGATGACATTGAAAGTAAGGTCTCAACTTCCTAGATGCCATGATTAATGCAAGTGCGAGTTTTTCTAACTGAGGATACCGCGTCTCTGCATCTAATAGAGACTTACTGACATAATAGATAGGGGATTGTCTACCTTGTTCTTCTTGAACCAGAACAATGCTTACCGCAACTTCTGAAACAACAAGGTGAATGAGAAGTTTCTCCCAGCCTTTGGTTTTGCTAGCAAAGGTGGATTTGATAAGTATGTTTTCAAATTTCTGAGTGTTTGTTGACATTCTTCATTCCATTCAAAATGATCCTACTTCTTAAGGGATGAGAATAATTTAAAATATTTTTTCAATGATATAGAAATGAATCTTCCCAAGGCTGCGATTCTCCCTGTTAATCTTTGAACTTCTTTCTTGTTTGAAAGTATATCAGGGATTTCTTCAATGGCCTTAATCTGCGCAGGATTCACTTCAATACCACGATTAGAAACAATAAAACCTAAAAATTTACCTGATGCCACACCAAATGCACATTTTTCAGGGTTTAACTTCATATTATACTTTCGTAAAATTTTAAACGTTTCAGACAGATGCGATATATGATCTTTTGAATGTTGAGTTTTAACGAGCATATCATCTATATATACCTTCATAGTCTTATCTAAATGCTCTTGAAACATTTGGGTAACTAACCTCTGATACGTTGCACCTGCATTCTTTAGACCAAAGGGCATTACTTTATACAATAAGTCCCACTGTCTGTTATGAAAGAAGTTTTTTCTTCATCTCCTAGATCCATTTTAATCTAATTATACACTGAATATGCATCTAAAAAACTTAATAGTTCATGACCTGCAGTTGCATCAATCAATTGATCTATGCGCGGTAGTGGAAAAGAATTTTTCGGGCAAGCTTTAATAAGATCTGTGTAATCTACGCAAACTTGCCACTTACCATTCTTCTTAGGAACTACAACAGTGTTAGCTAACCAGTTAGGATACTTTACCTCATGAATTAAATCAATTTTTAGCAATTTTTGGACTTCTTCTTGAATCACCTGATTTTTGAAAGTTCCTTGTTTTCTTTTCTTTTGCTTGATTGGAGGGTATGATGGATCTTCATTTAGTTTATGAGTCATGACCTTCGGTGGTATCCCTGTCATGTCAGAATGGGAACAAGCAAAACAATCTACATTAGCTTTTAAAAATTCAATCAACTTACGCTTTACCTTCGGGCTAAGATTGGCTCCTATATAAACCTTTCTCTCAGGCCAGTGTATAAATAAAACCATAGCCCCTAGCTCTTCTATCATTGTTTTGATGTTCTCGTTTTCCTCTGGTTCTTGAATGGTATCAGGTCTTGAATCCACATCTGTTTGCCCTTGTTCAGTTGAGGTTGATGCCACGTTATCCCCACCTGAATTCTGTAATTGCTATTTGTCTTCATCCTTAACATTTGAATCTGCCACGGAATTAATGCTCCTGGACGGTTGTTGATTGCCTCTGATTTGACATATTCCTCATGATGATGGAAATTTAATAACTTGATGTAAGGTTGATGGAGCAACATCCATGTCATGGATCCATGGCCTCCCAAGAATCATGTTGTAAGCCATTTCCATATCTACGACCTGAAATTTGGTATCTCTGACAATGCCTTCTTCGAATGTAGTAAGTATTTCTTCTCCTTTCGTTACTGTGAGCACGTGATTTTTTCCCTATATATGAATTATTCCTAAAGATTCAAACAAAATAATTTCTTTATTATTTTACAATTTCTTGGAATTTTTGTAATATTTTCTGATAATTGTTGCATTTTATCAATGCATTTCAATTCATATGAAAATACAAAATATATTCGACATTTGTTTTCATATTTTAGCACTGGTTAGTAGTAAATTTATTTACATAAAGAAAATGACAACAATAGTTCTTTGAACTTTTATCTTTAATTTGTAGAATTTCTTTTAGTTTAGTTAAAAATTGGAAATTAGTTAATTTTGGGAAAATTAAATAATGTTGTATTAGAGCCAATTGAGTCTTTTTTTTATTTTCAATAAAATCAAAAAAAATATAAAATACAAAACAATAAAAATAGTAAAAGAAAACAATTGAAAGAAAAACAAAAAAAATGTATAAAATGAAAGTGGGCTGTTACATTGAATTAAAGCTGAGCCCAGAAGCAATTTCCACCCCAGCCCAAGCGGATCCCACCCAAAACCAAATAGACCCGGCCCAACTTTATCCCATCGTACCCGGTCCACCTTAACTCACCTGAAACGACGCCGTTTGGGGCGTCAATCAATCCAGACCGTCCTTCACCCCTAATCCAACGGTCCAGATGAGATCCGTCATTTAAATAAAATTGTAATAAAATATTACAAAAACTCAAAACCATTCTCTTCCTCCTCGTACACTCCCCTTGTAACACCACCGCCCCACCGGCCGCCGGGCGGAAATCGTCTCCGCCGGCAGCGTTCGTCCAAATCACCTAAAAATCACACCACAGTTTCCCCAAGCCCTCCTCTTTCCAAACCTCTAATCCCCATGGTTCAAATCCCCGTCAAAAATCCCAAATCTTCCAAACCCTAGGCGCCGCCACCACTGTGTATGATGGCGCTGCCGCCCAAACTCAACCAAACTCACACCATACACTCTCCCTGACCTCTTCACTTCAAAATCCAGGCCAAAATCTTTCAAAACTAAATAGAATTCTTCAATCTGCGGATCTAGGGTTACTGTCAAAATATTTGACGAACATTTGTGTGGTTTTCAAATCATATTATGTGTTCATTCTTGTTAAGAATAAACACCTAATATCATTTGAAGACCACATGAGGCTTTACCCGAATTGAGGACTGTTCCAGTGAGTCTTTTCCCTTCTCCTCTTCTTTATTTTTTTTAAATTTTTGTGTGTGATGTTATAATTGTTATTTGGTCTGATTTCAGTTCTGTTTGTTGTTCTTAATCCCGTCAAAAATATTAGTTCAATTTTGTTTTTGGATTAGTAGTTAGTATCAATTAGTTAATTAATATTTTGAATGCTGTTTTGATTCCTATTAATTGCATTCTTTTCTTGGTTTGGTTTTGTTTTTTTTTAACACTGTTTGATTTTTTTTTCTCTCAATTAATGTTCTGTTTCTTAATTAATTTAGTTTTAATTAGTGATCCATTTGCAAGTTAATTAGGCTTAGGGTCTGGATATAGCTGAATAGCTTAGCTTTTGATTCACTGTAGTTGAATTTTAACTAGGTTCAACCATGGTTAGTTGACTAAGGAAATGGGGTTGGGTTTGGATAGTAATTTCAGGGGGTGGTCAGGGGTATTTTGGGTATTGAAAATGGACCAATTTGCTAAATTAGTAATTCCAGAATTCAAATAGGGGCGTTATAGGTATTTCATAGTTAAGAAAACCAAGCTAGAACACCCTAGATCCTTCTAGAAGGGGTTTACGTGTAAGTTTTGATATTCTAACTACAGTAACTTGGGTAACAAGTTAGGAAATTAGAGACTAAAGTGTTAAAAATAAAATTTGGAATTGACAGCTGATTTTTTCTATAAAAGGGCAGTCCCCTTACTTCATTAAGAAGTTTTTCAGAACCCATAGAATTCACCCCCAAAAACTCAATCTTCAGATTTCCATCAATTGAAGTTTGAATTTCAAAATCCATTTCTAGATCTATATCCAAAAAAACCAAAAATAAAAAAAAATTTGTTTCCAGAAAGATCAAAACACTGCTCCATTGGGTCCTGGTTCGGATTTGGTTCCTTCGAGTCCAATTGAGGCTTAGTCAAGTGTGATTATGATTGTTGAGGGTTAGTTGGTATACTTAGATTCAATTCCTAGCTAAATTGAGCTTATTTGAGTCGTTTATGGTTGAAGTTTGCTCTTGTTTGATATCGGACTTCACTGGAGTTGTTTGAATGCATTTCTGGCTGTGATTCAACTTCTGCTTCTTGTTGCTGTTGATTCTAAGTGCTGCTTGTTACTTCACTGCTGTTGATCTCCTTCTCTTTTGCTTGTACTCCGAGACTTATTTGATTGTTGAAAATGTGAAATGAAGTTGGAGCCAAATTCTGGTATTGTTCTGTTTTTTTTTTTTAACAATTTTGTATGTTTATATAATTTTGTAACTTGATTAGTAGTTCACTGTTATTCCTGTATGCATAGCTGAGCTAAAAGCTATACTGTATGATTTGGACTGTCTCAGACTATTTTAGTGTAGTTTAATTCAGGTTTAATTTTAGTGTTGTGATAAAAAAATAGAAAATAAGCATGATATAGCTTCATTGCAGTGACTAGTTAATTTTCAATGTTAGTGAGTAGTGTGAATTTAGAAAATTAGTTAACAGATCCTTATTTGTGGTTAGTACTCGAATTGCTGTAGGTGATTAGCACATGTCAGCTGTATCAAACATGATCTTCAATTGTGTTAATAATTGGTAGTGTAATCCTGAAGTTATGATTGATAATGGTTAGTAATAACAAACGTGATTTCATAGGATAAATGGTTACTCTTCAGGCATCTTGAGCTAATTCGTAAATTGATAATTGGTTAAGCTGTTTGGATAAATGTATTTAAGGTGTACTTAGTTATGGTGAACATCCCTATTTTAGAATTAATTACTGCATTCAATACCCTGTTCTGTTGAATATTGGCTTGGGCGTCACAGCCATCTGGGCTTCTCTTTAGTTTGCACCATTTTCTGCTTGTGCGGGCCCAGGTCATTTTGAACACTTTTCTCGTTTGGGCCAATTCCCAGGGCCCACAAGGTTATTACAAATTAAAAACCTTTATAAAAGTGTATAGGACATGGGGAATTGATTTGCAAGTATAAGTTTGGGCTTCAAATTGGGTGGCAAGTTCTAATTAAAGGGGTCCTCCCTTTTGTTTGAATTCAGACTTGAATTTGAGGTTTGAATTTGTACGCGCCAATTAATTAGCTCGATAGAGAAGAATGACGAATAAACAATCGTAGTCGCCTTAGATTGACCTTCAAATGAAATATGAGATGAGCCTCACCAAACATAATGCCAAATTGCGGGGCCCTCAGTAATTGGTTATACTGAAATACTTAGAATTGGGGATGGGCCATTTAGCAAATTTCACGGCCTTCCCCAAAGATAATAATGCGTTAGTCTCTTTAGGCATGTTGTAAATAATTTTACCTTCCTAAGTATGGGTGTGCATTTCATGCGACCCAAATCCAAATCCCAAAACGACGAATAAGAATGTGTCGAGGATCCAGGTGCATTTCATGTGACGTCATCCGAAAACACGTTCTTAAACGACGTTCACTTTCTTAATAATCGACTAAAAGCGGTAAATTTTTTTGTAAAATTGCACAATAGGATAACGTGTGTTAAAATCAAAATTTTGCCAAATATAGCAGTTGAGCGACCGTGCTAGAACCACGGAACTCAGGAGTGCCTAACCCCTTCTCCCGGGTTAACAGAATTCCTTTTTCCGATTTCTAGTTCGCGACTGTAATACAGAGTCAAACCCCTTCCTCTATTCGGGAATCAAACTGGTGACTTGGGACACCATAAATCTCCCAAATGGCGACTCTGAATCTCTTAATCAACGAATCCCATTTCGATTGTCCTTTAATTGAAAAAACTCCTTTTATTATATGCCTCCGAGGGAGTAGTAGCGAAAAAGGAGGTGTGACAGCTCTGGCGACTCTGCTAGGGACAAAAATCCAAAATTTCGGTTCAGGGTTCAAGAATTCGAGCTCAGTTAAATTGTTATATTTGGCTTTATTTGATTTTGCTACATGTTCCATGCTATATGTGTTAAATGTATTACCACTGTATATTTGTTGAAATTGTATATAAATTGTCGCGAATCCCTTCCTCTTTCTGAGTCTTCTACATCATGGAGAAGGGTGCACTTCGTGTAGCTTCTCTTCTGTTCAGAGTCTTTCCCAATTTAGAATGAGGTTTGGATAAGTTGCAAAGCCGGCGGAGCTTCTGTATCCCCGGTACGCTGCCTCCCCCTCGGCTCGAGTTGTCTGCTCGGGTAAGCTAGGTCTAGATTAATAAACCTAGGGTTTAAACCTAGAAGAACAATAAACTCATGCCGGATCCCTAGAAGGATGCTTGTTTGCATCATGTGCATTTGACTTAGGGGACTCAACACAGGGGTTGGGTCCGTCTAGGATAGGTGACCCGAATTGAAATGACCATCCTGATGCATCTTACGTGCTACTTGCATTTATTTGCTCGGCTTTGGACGTTGACTGGCTTGTATACAATGAGGGAAAATTGGGAAAAATAGCAGTTTTAGGATTAAGTAAGGGTAATCATTAGTTTGAAAAGAAAAACCAATGCCCAACTAGTACCGAAATGCTGCCGGATTTTTGAAAATAAGGTGAAAGAAAACAGAAAATATTTGAAAAAGGAAATGGTTGTTCAAAATAGCTTTGATTTTGGCCAATCGGCCCGAACTATGCTAGTTTGATTCTCACCGGATGTGAGATACGCAGGCAACCCTCATTGGGTCCAACCACCCCTTTTGCAAAAATAGCCAAAAATACCAAAATTTTAATTTTTATACAATAAGTCGGGTGACGCCATTCTTGTTTAAAAATAAGCCGAATGTCCCCAAAAGGGGCGCCGGAAGGCTATTTTTACAAGAACAACCACCTTGAGTCATTTTAAAATGGTTTGCGGGCACAACCTTAAAATCTACCTCTCGGAAGTGCTGAAAGGCCGTATCCGCAAAATCGAGTTTTGTCTTCTCAACCGAAATTTTGCAAAAATAGCCACTTTGCTTTTTATGTCAAAATAAGTCATTACATGACCAGTTTTTTTTTAATAGTCACAGTTTACATCAAAATCTTCTCAATCTTGTGCAGGCCCATGGCGATGCTGAGTGATGCCCCATGGACCCCAGGATTTGAAGCTTTGATAGATTAGTCGGGTCTGTGTTTTGTTTTGAGTCTGTATCTTTTGATTTGAAAATATAAAATAAATAGTCTAATAGTGGTGTAATCGCATTTGTCATTAATGAAAATTTGAAAATTTCCCAAAAATGGTGTTTTTATTTCTTGCATTTAATTTTACACTAATTGGCACAAACTGCACTTGATCTGATTCAGGCATGGTCACGATACATAGTCAATTTCCATAGGACCCGACCATAGCCATATAAAACGAAAATGCAGTGAGAATAAAAAGCCAAAAGAAAAGAAGAGCGGAAAAATAAAAGAAAAACAGGAGAGGACAAGAAAACAAAGAAACAATGGCAAAACAAAAAGAAACAAAGGCAAGAATAAAAGAAAGAAGTCACAGTTGAGAATAAATAAAGCCGGGATGACGCAAGCGGTCGAGCAAATGCATACTAGAAACCGCTAATTGCCTAGGTGCATCCATGCCCCAAATGTGCGGTTATCTATCTGTCAATGCCCTAATCACTAACAACGTTGTTGTTGATGATGAGTTCAGACAGGTGGTTCAGTTGACTGGCATTTTGGCAACCCACCCATATAACACCCGCTCCAAGGACACATCAAAAATAGTCAAACAAGAGCTAGAAACAAGTGTTGTTGACCCGTCTAGGGAAGAAGAGGTGGTAGATGTCAACGCCATGAAAGAGGAGATGTATAAGTTGAAACAACAGATGGCCGAAATGTACCAGGCTTGGGCAAAAGGACACCCCCTGCCAACCTATCCTGCCAACCCTGCCTACATCCTGCCACTAGCTCAACCCCAAGATCCTCCCACAGTGAATTCTCCTCCAGCCTACCCTACCTACCAGCAATACTATGCAACCACTTCCCAAACACCACCTCCACCAACCAAACAAATCCCATGTCCTCCACCTCCCACCACTCCCGTGTTTGTGACTCCTCCACCCACCACATTACAGAGATCTTCTAGTGAACCCCTATTTCAAACCCAGGAAACCCACTACTACCCACCGAAACCAACCTTCAAACCGCCAGAACCATATCCTTACACTCCCCGCCTTGATGTCTCAACTGAAGAAGAAAAGCCTCCAAAAAAACCTGAGCAGGAGGAAATGATATGCAAAGTGAAAAGCTTGGAACAATCATTAAGAAATATGCAAGTTCTAGGAAGACAGGTGAGTGTCGCTTACAAGGACTTGTGCTTGTTTGCTGACGTCCAATTGCCTGCGGGGTTCAAGTTACTAAAGTTTGATCTGTATGACGGACACGGTGACCCAGTAGCCCATCTACGGGTATTTTGCTGCAAAATGAGAGGTGATGGGGGAAGGGATAAGTTATTAATGGCATACTTTAGTCAAAGTCTCAGTGGTGTTGCTTTGGAATGGTACACGCGGCAAGATCATGCTCGATGGTACACATAGGATGATTTGGCCCAGGCATTTGCAGGCCATTTTCGGTACAACTTAGAGATCGTCCTGGACCGGCTGTCATTGTCCAAAATTGAGAAGAAACCAGGGGAAAGCTTTAGAGAGTATGGTTTTCGGTGGAGAGAACACGCCGCGAGAATTGATCCTCCAATGAAGGAAGGCGAGATGGTCGATTATTTTCTGCAGGCTTTGGAGCCTATTTATTATGGTCATCTAGTGTCGGCAGTTGGAAAAACATTTAATGAGGTAGTAAAAATGGGAAGCATGGTGGAAGAGGGCCTCAAGACTAACAAAATTATGAGCTATTCAGCGATTAAAGCAACTACCCAGGCCATCTAGAGCGGCACTGGAGGGGTATTGGGAAAGAAGAAAAAGGAAGATGTTACAGTAGTAAAATCAAGAGCTTGGTCCAGGGGTCCATCACCATATTATCACCAACCGCGCCCCCATCCCCAAACCTACCCACACAATCCATACGGCCTGCCACAACATTACTATCCACCTCCCGCCCCGCACTTCTCTGTTCACCACGCCCAAACATACCCTCAACCTCAGACGCCCTGGCGTGCACCCACCCCACAAAATACTTACCACACTCAAAATACCTACCCACCCCCGAGAGCCTACAAAAACCCCCACTGGACCTAGTTTTCGACGCAACCTTGCTTCTAAAAATGACAGGCTGCAGAAGAAGAAAACTTTCACACCATTGGGAGAATCGTACACCAGCTTATACCACAGATTGAGACAATTGGGCATGTTAAGTCCGATTGAACCCAAAATACCAAATCCTCCCCAGAGGAAACTGGACTATTCGGTGAATTGCGAGTATTGCTCGGGTGCCCCGGGGCATGATACAGAGAAGTGCTGGCATTTGAAAATGGCCATCCAGGAGCTCATTGATACCCGCCGAATTGGAGTGCAGGCTTCGGAGACGCCTAACATCACTCAGAATCCATTACCCACCCATTATGACACTCATATGATCGAGTTAGTGCAAAAGAGGGAGTGCAAGAAGCCATCACAAACTGCGATGATGATCAAGGCTATTGAAGACAAGTCACATGAGAAACCAACCAGTGGGAAAGAAGTGATCAAGGAAGGAGAGACAGTTAAGAAACAGGTGGGGGTGATAAAGAAGGAGCCGTTGAACAGTGATGCAGTAAAGCAAGAACCAGTCAAAGTGGTGGTACCGGGAGCAGTTGCCAAGATCGTTGTAATTGTGAAAGGGGATCACACGGAGCCGGTTATCATCAAGCCAGTAACTCAATTGCCAATAGTCAGCGAAAAACCGTCCCGTGGAATTACGGCCGAGTGACTGTGACATATAAAGGGAAGGAAGTTAAAGAAGAAGTTTGTGAAACCCATGGGCTGACTCGTTCAGGGAGATGCTTTGCCCATGAAGAGCTGAGAAAGGTTAAAGCAGCCAAGGATAATCCAGCACCAGTAAAAAGAGCCGTGACTGAAGAAGAGGCTGAAGAATTCTTAAAAAAGATGAAGGCGCAAGATTATTCCATTGTAGAACAGTTGAGGAAAACCCCGGCACAGATCTCATTGTTGTCTTTATTGATCCATTCAGATGAGCATCGCCGGGCGTTGATGAAGATTCTGAATGAAGCCCATGTTCCGGATAAGATCTCTGTAAATCATATGGAGAAAATAGCGAACAAGATTTTCAAGGTCAACATGGTTACATTTTCTGACGATGAGTTTCTTTTGGAAGGTACTGAGTATAATAGGGCACTTTACCTCAAAGTGAAATGTGAAGACTCTGTGGTTACTCGACTGTTGATTGACAACGGGTCCAGCACAAACATTTGCCCTCTCTTCACCCTGAAAAAGTTAAAAGTGGACAGTGAGAGAATCCAGAAGAATAGCATCTGCGTGCGAGGATTTGATGGAGGAGGAAAGGACACGGTTGGGGAAATCGTGTTAGAACTGACAATAGGGCCAGTTGAATTCACAATGGAGTTCCAGGTGCTCGAGTGGCAGTTTCTTACAATCTCTTATTGGGACGGCCCTGGATTCATGCCGCAAAAGCTGTGCCGTCTACCTTGCATCAGATGGTCAAATTCGAATGGGACCGGCAAGAAATTGTGGTGCATGGAGAGGATAGTTTGTGTAATACCATTATGCCTTTTGATGAAGCTGAGGACGACAAAGGTCCATGGGTTTACCAAGTCTTGGACACAGTGTTAATTGCCGAAATCCCGGAAGGAAAGTGTATTCCTAGGCCCAGAGTAGCTGCCGCATCTGTCATGTGGCTTCAGAAATGATAAAGAATGGATTCTTACCCGGAAAAGGCTTGGGTGCCTCGTTACAGGGCATCATACAGCTGGTATCTATTCCTGGAAACCTGGATACTTTTGGTTTAGGCTTTAATCCCACTATTGCTAACATAAGGCGAGTTAAGAAGATGAAAAAGAGAGCATGGACCCTTCCAAAACCCATACCCCGCCTATACCATTCCTTTGTCCAGCCTGGTACTAAGAGCCGCCCAGCAATGGTGATGCTTCATTCTGTAATGATGGAACCCGACAAGGATCTGATGGAAAGGTTTGAAATGTTGTTTGATAAGGTGAATGTGGTGGAGGCAGGCGAAGGTCCAAGCAAAGCAGACGTGCAGTTCGTGGGGGCCCGTGCAAAGCTTAATAATTGTGAAGCTACTCCTCTTCCTACCTAGAGGGAGTCGTGGTAGTTAGTTTTGATTTTCCGTTCCGTTTAATCTGGATTATTTCCAAGGTTGTAATTCGGATGCTATGTTCCGTCCGTTTGGATGAGTTAAACCTTGTTATCTTACAATTTTAATGAAATGCAATTTCCTTCCTTTTTCATTCCTGATAGCCTTTATTTTGTCTTTCTTTTCTTTCTTGTACAGTCCCTTTTATGTTGGTATCACTGATGTGTCATGCATGAGGAGTCTTCGGCCTAGTCTTGATTACCAATCTAACTCTGAAATAATAATACAAGAAATTGAGTGTGATGACAAAGTAGAATATGATGATGAGGAAGCCTTTGAAGAGATCAGTAAAGAATTAAGCCAATTTGAGGAAAAACCCAAACCTAATCTGAACGACACAGAGACAATCAATTTAGGGGATCAGGAGAATGTAAGGGAAACAAAAATAAGCATCCATATGGAGCCTCCACTCAGAGAAGAGATAATCAAAGCACTGCTTGAGTACAAAGATGTTTTTACGTGGTCATATGACGATATGCCGGGTTTAAGTACCGATTTGGTGGTCCACAAATTGCCCACAGACCCGGTATGCCCTCCTGTCAAGCAGAAGCTGAGGAAATTTAAAAACAGATGTCAGTGTAAAAATCAAAGAAGAAGTCACCAAACAGTTTGATGTGAAGGTCATTCGGGTCACCCGATATCCCACTTGGTTAGCTAATGTTGTGCCTGTACTAAAGAAGGATGGAAAGACCAGAGTGTGCGTTGATTATCGTGATCTCAATAAGGCGAGTCCAAAAGACAACTTCCCACTACCAAACATCGATATATTGATTGACAATTGTGCCAAACATGAGATTGGTTCCTTCGTGGATTGTTATGCGGGCTATCACCAGATTTTAATGGATGAGGAAGATGCAGAAAAGACGGCATTCATAACGCCTTAGGGGACGTATTGTTATAGGGTTATGCCATTCGGGTTGAAGAACGCAGAGGCAACATATATGAGGGTGATGACCACCATGTTCCATGACATGATACATTGGGAAATTGAGGTCTATGTAGACGACGTGATCATAAAGTTACGGAAGCAATGTGACCATGTTAAAGACCTGAGAAAGTTTTTTCAGAGGCTCCGCAGGTACAACCTCAAACTTAATCCAGCAAAATGTGCATTCGGAGTTCCGTCGGGGAAGTTGTTGGGGTTCGTGGTAAGTCGACGCGGTATTAAGTTGGACCCGTCTAAGATCAAGGCCATTCAGGAGTTACCACCGCCAAAAAGCAGGAAAGAGGTGATGAGTTTGCTCGGCAGGTTGAATTATATCAGCAGGTTCATTGCCTAACTTACCACAACTTGCGAACCTATCTTTAAGCTGCTAAAGAAAGATGCTGCGGTCAGATGGACAGATGAATGTCAGGAAGCATTTGACAAGATTAAGGAGTATTTGGCCTGTCCACTTGTGTTGGTTCTGCCAGAGCCGTGGAGGCCCTTGATCCTCTATCTGACAGTTTTAGATAACTCTTTTGGCTGCGTACTGGGGCAGCATGACGTCACAGGAAAGAAAGAGCAGGCGATTTACTACCTCAACAAGAAGTTCACATCTTATGAGGTAAAATACACTCAGCTTGAGAGGACGTGTTGTGCTTTAACTTGGGTAGCGCAGAAGTTGAAACATTACTTATCATCATATACCACCTATCTCATCTCGCGGTTAGACCCATTGAAGTACATTTTTTAGAAGCCTATGCCCATAGGGAGGCTCGCGAAGTGGCAAATCTTGCTCACGAAATTTGATATTGTCTATGTGACCCGTGACCCGGACTGCAATAAAGGCCCAAGAAGTGGCCGATCATCTAGCCGAGAACCCAGTTGATGATGAGTATGAACCTTTGAAGACATATTTCCCTGATGAGGAGACAATGCATGTCGAGGAATTAGAACAAGTCGAAAAGCCAGGGTGGAAGTTGTTCTTTGATGGGGCTGCCAATACCAAAGGTGTTGGGATAGGAGCGGTACTTATTTCTAACACAGGGCAACACTACCCTGTTACAACTCAACTTTGTTTCTACTGCACCAATAATATGGCTGAATACGAGGCATGTATCTTGGGTTTGAGGTTGGCTATAGACATGGGTGTCCAGGAGATCTTGGTCATGGGAGACTCGGATCTTCTGGTGCATCAGATTCAGGGAGAATGGGAGACGCGAGACTTAAAGATCATACCGTACCGGCAGTGTTTGCATGAACTTTTCAATGGTTTCAGTCGATAGACTTCAGGAATATCCCAAGGATTCATAATGAAGTTGCTGACGCTTTGGCCATTTTGGCATCGATGTTGCATCATCCAGATAAGGCGTACGTGGACCCATTGCAGATTCAGGTCTGAGATCAGCATGCCTATTGTAACATGGTGGAAGAGGAGCTTGATGGTGAGCCGTGGTTTTATGATATCAAAGAATACCTTAGGATGGGAGTATATCCGGCACAGGCCATAGGGGATCAAAAGAGAGCCATTAGACGCTTAGCAAACGGATTTTTCTTCAGTGGGGGAGTGTTGTACAAAAGAACTCCAGATCTTGGTTTACTGAGGTGCATGGATGCTAAACAGGCCATAGCTATCATGACCGAGGTACATGCGGGAGTCTGTGGACCTCATATGAGTGGATATGTATTGGACAAGAAGATTCTTCGAGCATGATATTATTAGCTCACTATGGAACGGGATTGTATCAGTTTCGTGCGCAAGTGTCATCAATGCCAAGTACACGGAGATTTGATTCATTCTCCACCATCTGAATTGCACACAATGTCGGCACCATGGCCCTTCGTTAGTTGGGGAATGGATGTCATTGGGCCAATCGAGCCAGGGGCATCAAATGGGAACAGGTTTATTGTGGTAGCCATTGATTATTTCACTAAGTGGGTTGAGGCAAAAACTTTCAAATCGGTGACCAAGAAGGCAGTGGTCGATTTTGTGCATTCGAATATCATTTGTCGATTCGGAATCCCGAAGGTAATTATCGCAGATAATGGTGCCAATCTCAACAGCCATCTGATGGCGGAGACGTGTCAGCAGTTTAAGATCACGCACCGCAATTCCACCCCATATCGCCCTAAGGTGAATGGAGTGGTAGAAGCAGCTAACAAGAACATTAAGAAGGTACTTCAAAAAATGGTGGAAGGGTCCAGGCAATGGCATGAGAAGTTACCTTTCACCTTGTTAGGTTACCGCACTACTGTTCGCACTTCAGTAGGGGCGACTCCTTATTTATTGGTATACGGTACGGAGGCAGTAATACCCGCAGAGGTTGAAATACCATTCCTTCGGATTATTGTTGAGGCGGAAATCGATGATGTCGAATGGGTCAAGGCCTGCTTGGCGCAACTGAGCTTGATTTATGAAAAGAGATTAGCGGTAGTATGTCACGGACAGTTGTACCAACAGAGAATGGCAAGAGCATATAACAAGAAAGTGCGTCTGCGAAAGTTTGAAGTAGGGCAATTGGTTTTGAGGCGTATCTTACCTCATTGGGCCAAAGCAAAAGGAAAGTTCATCCCCAAATGGCAGGGGCCATTTGTTGTAACCAGAGTGCTATCCAATGGTGCATTATATCTGACGGATGTGGAAGGAAAATGTGTAAAAATGGCTATTAACTCCGATGCTGTCAAGCGATACTATGTATGATTTCTTTGTCTAATCGTACCTAATTGTATTTGGCATGTTTTGAGATTGAAATGACGAAGGCATTTTGTTCTGCTATCCAAACACTTTATTCTTTGTTATCCCTTTGAGCCTTATTCTATTTTCTTTCATACCCCCTCTTTCGGAATCAACAATAAAATTCGTAGGCCCGCGCTGGAAAGTAAGTGTTAAAACAATAGAAGAGCAGTGAAACAGAAAATGAAGATGAAAAGGAAAAGAAGAAGAAAGAAAATAAAAGAAAAAGTGAAAAGAAAAGAAAAGAAAAGAGGAGAGAAGAAAAGGAAAGAAAAAAAAGAGAAAAAGAGAAGAAAAAGAAAAAGAAAAGAAAAAGAAGAGAAAAGAAAAAGAAAAGAAATGAAAAAAGAGAAAAGAAAAGAAAATAAAAGAAAAGAAAAAAAAAGAAAAGAAAAGAAAAGAGAAAGAAAACTGGAAGAAAGGAAGGATCGCAACAACGATGTAATTTTATGACCTGAACTACGTTTGACTTGATCCCGAAGGGGTACGTAGGCAGCCTCTTTGAGGTTCAGTCATACCAAAACAAAACTCCAAAAGTCCCCAAGAAGGAAACTAGGGCAGAAGTTGTGGTTATTGTGAGAAGGCCGATTCCGAAAGTTATAACGTTAAACCCATGTTGAATTATTTTGAGCCTCTATACCCTTCTTTCTAAACTCCATCCAAAAGCCTGCATTACGGTCCAAAGAAAGACCTTCCGATCAATCTTCAAGAAATGCCAATGCGAGCAGGTAAAGTGATTCATGTTGGGGGTAACACTCTGGTACCAGAAGAGAAATGGCAGAAATAAGAGAGTCTTATTGGTGAAAACCTTCACGGGCACCATAAGGCGACGTGAGTTGAGGGAAATCAAAAATGAGAGAGTCTTATTGGTGAAAATCCTCACGGGCACCGTAAGGCGACATGAGCTGAGAGAAGTCAAAAATGAGAGAGTCTTATTGGTGAAAACCCTTATGGGCACCGTAAGTAGAAGGTGAGGTTCTTTAATACGCAAGTGAAACAAGTCTTTGGTTTAAAGGTGCTCGAAACATGGCAAGATGAGCGAGGTTTCGGTTTTGGCAAAAGTCAGGTTATGAAAGTATGGAATAGCAAATGTGGCAATGGGAAGCTGATTGGTTAGACATGCTAGGCTGGTTAATCCAGATGCATGGCATGATCAATGGTACCGGCCGTTCCACTCAGGTAAGTCTTATCCTCTTCTTTTCATTACAAATCATCCATTTTCGGAGTCTTTCTATCCTAAACCTTCGAGGTGATTGCATTTCATCCTCTTGAGGTCTGTCTGTAAGATGTTTCAGTGTCAGTTCTGTTCAAAAATAAAAAGGAAGGATATCAAGGCTAACTACTAGCTTCCAGTTGTACAGCGCAACAGGGCCAGAATATATCAAAGATGTCAAAAGAAAAGAAAGACGTGAAGGACCACTGGAAGTTCCATCAGTGGGTTAATCAGATAGTTGTGGGGAAGAAGCAAAGTTTCAAATAGAAGGGCCAGAAACACAAACACAGTTATACGGGAATTGAAAGTCAGTCAGGAAGTCGAGGCGTTTCAAAGCAAGTCCAGGGAAACAAGTTGGAGCAGAGCCGGAAGCAGGAACACACCCAACAAGAATGCCAGTAGCTAACCACCACTTTATATTAACAAATCTTTCTTTGATTGAAACTGGGGAAGAAAAATTTTCTTTGTTTGTCTATTTTGTTGCAGTCAGGAGCCTACCTGGAGAACAAGAGAATACTTTTCAAGTTCAGCAATCAGGCGCCCACCTGGAGAACAAAGGAATACTTTTCAAGTTTCAGTTGTCAGGCGCCCACCTGGAGAACAAGGGAAGTGCAATTCAAATTTTAGCTTTTAATTTTTAATATTTGATAACGTGCTGTACCCAGTTACCAAACTGGGCAGAAAAATTTTCTTTGTTTGTCTATTTTGTTGCCGTCAGGAGCCCACTTGGAGAATAAGGGAATACTGTTCAAGTTCAGCAATCAGGCGCACACTTGGAGAACAAAGGAATACTTTTCAAGCATCGCAGTCAGGAGCTCACCTGGAGGAATACTTTTCAAGCATCGCAGTCAGGAGCCCACCTGGAGAACAAGGAAATACTTTTCAAGCGTCAGCAACCAGGAGCCCGCCTAGAGAATAGAGGCAAATATTGCAAATTCCAGTAGTCAAGCGTCATTCGGAGGAATGGCAGAATATCTCCGATCACAATGAAAGGCAACAACGCAAGAATTCCATCGGAAGAATACAAGTCCAAGGCAACACAAGAGCAAGTTTGAAGAATCTAGATAGGAACTTTGCAATTCATAGTTCATAGATTAGACTAGGTTCTTTCTATTTTTGACATGGTGTAATAAGGGAGGTCAGCAAGCAGTAGTAGCAGCAACCACAGTAAAATCACAGCTCCTGGTAGTCCCAGCTACCAGACACTCTCGAACTACGCTGACCTGATTCCTGTTTGGCCCAGGATATGTAGGCAACCTCTGAAGCAGGGTGCGGTCAAAATTTTCAAAAATGTTTCACACGGAATATTCGAACGGGCAAAAATCGCTCGTTTCCGCTCACGTATCTTTGCACGAAAACTCTTCGTATTTCCGGGCAAAGAGGGCAGCTGTGAGCACGTGATTTTTTCCCTATATATGAATTATTCCCAAAAATTCAAACAAAATAATTTCTTTATTATTTTATAATTTTTTTGAATTTTTGTAATATTTTTTGATAATTGTTGCATTTTATCTGTGTATTTCAATTCATATGAAAATACAATTTTGACATTTGTTTTCATATTATTAGCATTGGTTAGTAGTAAAATTGTTTACATAAAGAAAATGACAAAAATGATTCTTTGCACTTTTATCTTTAATTTGTAGAATTTCTTTTAGGTTTAGTTAAAAATTAAAAATTAGTTAATTTTGGGAAAATTAAATAATGTTGTATTAGAGCCAATTGAGTCTTTGTTTTATTTTTAATAAAATCAAAAAAATATAAAATATAAAAAAATAAAAAGAGTAAAAGAAAACAATTGAAAGAAAAACAAAAGTAAATGTATAAAATGAAAGTGGGCTGTTACATTGAATTGAAGCTGAGCCAAGAAGAAATTTCCACCCCAGCCCAAGCGGATCCCACCCAAAACCAAACAGACCCGGCCCAGCTTTACCCCATCATACCCGGTCCACCTTTACTCACCTGAAACGACGCCGTTTGGGGCGTCAATCAATCCAGACCGTCCTTAACCCCTAATCCAACGGTCCATATGAGATCCATCATTTAAATAAAATTGTAATAAAACATTACAAAAACTCAAAACCATTCTCTTCCCCTCGTACACTTCCCTTGTAACACCACCGCCCCACCGACCCTCTGCCTTAAGCCGCCAGCCCGAAATCGTCTCCGCCGGCGGCGTTCGTCCAAATCACCTGAAAATCACAGCTCAGATTCCCCAAGCCCTCCTCTTTCCAAACCTCCAATCCCCATGGTTTAAATCCCCTGTCAAAAACCCTAAATTTTCCAAACCCTAGGCGCCGCCACCACCGTGCATGGCGGCGCCACCGCCCAAACTCAACCAAACTCACACCATACCCTCTCCCTGACCTCTTCACTTCAAAATCCAGGCCAAAATCTTTCAAAACTAAATAGAATTCTTCAAGCTGCGGATCTAGGGTTACTGTCAAAATATTGGACCAACGTCTGCGTGGTTTTCAAATCATATTATGTGTTCATTCTTGTTAAGAATAAACACCTAATATCATTTGAAGACCACATGAGGCTTTACCCGAATCGAGGGCTATTCCAGTGAGTCTTTTCCCTTCTCCTCTTCTTTGTTTTTTATTCTTTTATTTTTGTGTGTGATGTTATAATTATTATTTGGTCAGATTTCAGTTCTATTTGTTGTTCTTAATCCCGTCATAAATATTAGTTCATTTTTGTTTTTGTATTAGTAGTTAGTATAAATTAGTTAATTAATATTGTGAATGCTGTTTTGATTCCTGTTAATTGCGTTCTTTTCTTGGTTTGGTTTTGTTTTTGTTTCGTCAGGACCCCAAACCCGTTCCTGATGGCGCCCAACCCAACGGCTAGGCAAGCCCGACCAAATACGCTCTCAACCCGAGCTTAGAGCTCAAAATCAC
>MU769013.1:3127-36362 GCA_026770625.1 Nicotiana glauca
AATATCATAGGTGCGAGAGTGCTTTTGTCTTGATTCATTAGAGTACTGACGACCCCGGCTATTTTTATGTCAATGTTTCCATCTTTCCTTGGAAATACCACAAGCCCCAGAAAAACCACCATAAAAGCGACACGCCTATGCTCCTCCCATTTTTGGCGGTTTCCATTACTACATATCTTGCTTTTCGGGTTATTGAACCCCCCGATGTGGCCATATCTATGGTATATGAAGTGTGGGGTGCAAAAGCCATTTGCCAGATCTGTGTTGTGAACCATCCTGCGTATCTTCAGAAAGTCTAAAAATCTGTGCACCGCTACGGTTCTCGGGGGCCACTAAGTATTTGTCTTTTAAAGGAACCTCATCTTTCCCGATGTACCCAGCCATTTCCTCTAGTGTTGGGGTAAGCTCGAAGTTTGAGAAATGGAACACATTGTGTGCCGGGTCCCAATATGTGACCAAAGCTCTAATGATGTCCCCTCGAGGCACAATTTCCAATAAACCAGTAAGCTCTTTCAAATATTTGTTGACCTCGCCCTGTCCTTCTTTGCCCAAATCGTTCCACCATAGACGCAACTCCAACATAATTTTATTCATGATTGAGAAAGGTTCATTTTGAGTCGTGGTCATCCTGCACATTTATTAAGGTGATTTAATCACTTATTTTGTCCTAAAAGCAAAACATGACACTATTCTTTTCATTCAAATTTCTAATTTCAACACAAACCCGATTTTATAAATACGGCCCTTCAGCACTTCGGGTGAAGATTTTAAGGCTGTGCCCGCAAACCATTTTAAAATAACTCAAGGTGGCTGTTCTTGCAAAAACAGCCTTCCGGCGCCCTTTTGGGGACATTCGGCTTATTTTTCAACAAGAATGGCGTCACCCGACTTATTGGATAAAAATTAAAATTTTGATATTTTTGGCTATTTTTGCAAAAGAGATGGTTGGACCCGACTACGTATCTCACATCCGGTGAGAATCAAACCAGCGTAGTTCGGGCAAGTAAACTAGCTATTTTCGAAAACAAAACTCTTTTTGTATTTTCTTTCCAACAATTTGAAAATAAAATCCTTTCGGTTTTTCTTCATTGGCAAATGACACAAACCATGTCTCAAGAAAAAAATCTTTGTTTTGCTTTTCAATTGGCACATAAAACAAATTATTTAAGATGAAAATATTTTTGTTTTCCTTTTCCATTGACACCAAACACTCCTCTTATTTTCTCAAAAATCCGGCAGAGTTTCAGCATTACTTGGACATAGGTTTTTTTGCCAAATCATGTAATTAACTCTCTACACTATTATTTCTTTTCCTTTTTCCCAAATATTCAAGCTGGTCAGCGCGCGAGTTCGAGACAAATAAATGCAACACGTAAAATGCATCATGGTGGTCTTTTCATATCTGGTTACCTGTCCTAGACGGACCCAACCCCTATGTTGAGTCCCCTAAGTCATATGCACGTGATGCAAACAAGCACTCCTACTAGGGATCCGGCATGGAGTCAAGTTATTCTAGGTTCAAAACCTGGGTATGTGTTCTAAACTGTGTACCCGAGCGGACAACTCGAGTCGAGGAGGGGCTACGTACCGGGGACCCGCGGGATCGTCCAGCTTAGTAACTTGTCTGGCCTCTTTCTTATTTCAAGGTATGACACTAACAGAATAGGGAGTCTCAACCAGTAAGCACATCCCCAGAGGTGAGAAGAGAAGGGTTTCAGCACAGTTTATATATACAGTTCAAATAATATCGAAGCGGTAAAACATTTAGCATATTTAGCAGGAAACATGTAGGTAAATCAGATAACGCCAAATATAACAATTATTCTAAGCTCCAATTCTAAACCCTGAACGAAACGTTCTGGGTTCTTTTCCCCAGCAGAGTCGCCAAAGCTTTCACGCCTCCTTTTTACATACACCCGCAAGGGCGTAAAGAAGTTTTTCGACTTAAAGGACAATCGGAACGGGATTTATTATTAAATTTCAGAGTCGCCACTTGGGAGATTAATGGTGTCCCAAGTCACCGGTTGAATCCCGAACCGAGGAAATTATGACTCTGTTAACAGTCCGCGAACCAGAAATCCGAGTAAGGAATTCTGTTAACCCGGGAGAAGGTGTTAGGCATTCCCGGATTCCGTGGTTCTAGCACGGTCGCTCAACTGTTGTATTTGATTTTATCTGATTTCAAAACATGTTCTAACTTATGTGCCTTTTATTAGTAACCCGCTTTTATTTTTTGTTTTAATAAGAATTGTAACGTCGTGAAAATACGTCTCGAACCACGTCGCACCAGTGCACCCGTGGTTGTCAACACATTTCGACTCCGTTGAGATTTGGATTTGGGTCACATAAATGTGCACCCGAGTTTAGGAATGTAATGTTATTGAAATATGCGCCTAAAGAGACTAACGCATTATTACCTTTAGGGAGGACCATGAAATTCGCTAAACGGCCCGTCCCGAAATCTAAGTATTTTTATAATATTTATTGAGGGCCCCGTAATTTTGCATTTCTATTTGGCGAGGCTCGTCTTATTTATTATTTTAAAAGGCAAAAATAAAGCAACTAATATTTTTCTATTTTTATTGGTCTCTAATAACAAAGAGAAAAGTCCTAATTAATTCATATTGATAAAAGGCCAAACCCTCATGATTCACTCTCAAACAATTCAGGCCCGGTAGTTTATGAAGTAAATAAATGAAGCATGCTTAGCATTTTGTTTAAAACACAAAGAATCCAACACTTTGGGCCTGCTATTGAGGAAATCAGGCCCAAGTGACATGTTCAGCAGCTTAAGAACACGGCTCAAGGGTCAAGCCTGGGCAGAAGCGTGAAATCACGCTTAAACGTAACTTCAAACAGTCCAATCGATCCAGTGCCAACTTCTTAGTTTTGCAATTATGTTGCACTTTAATCTCAGATTATAAAATTCACTTTCTGCATTTATTTATCTCACCTATTTTTTTTACTAAGGAACTCCCAAATCTTATTAAAGTTGACAGCCAAATTGGAGGCAGAAACTCGATTTTAACAGCAATAATACAGCTTAGTTGTGCGATTTCACAGAACCTTCCGCATGAACAAATCAACGACCCCAAACTTTGAACACACCGGCTATTTCAAAATTAATTTGAACTAATGTTATTCTACTAATACTCATGTAGTTACTGATTTGAAATAAAACTGGACTGTTTAAAATAGCACTAAAACATGAACTAGTTTTCAATAGTACTGAAATTTGAAACTACATCACGCTATACTATACTATACTAGTATAACACACATCAAACCAAATTAAAATTACTAACTAGAGAGTTCACATACTCATGGGAATAAACTGAACTAGCTTAACAGTCTATAAGAGTCCATTACAAATTTAAACAGTCCAAATCAGCAGAAAACTATCCTATTTAACAGTCCAAATTCAATACAACGTCCAACAAATTAAAACCAAACAAATAATTGATTAACTGACTGTAACTACAAATATTCAAACGAGCTCAGATCTGGAATAAGACTTCATTTCACTCCAATTTGAAGTTACATCAGGGGAGATTCGAAGCATGTACCTGGATTTAAAATAGAATGAGAGGAATGAGAGTCAACAACAGCAATTGGTGATCAAAAACAGCTCAGAAACAGAATGAGCAGCCCAGGATTGTTTTCAGAGATGGACAACACCAATAATGACCCAAATACACTTGCAAAAACTCAAATAAATTCAGCACTAATCCTAGAACCACTTCTGAAACCAACAGCTTAACAAAACCAGCCCAAAGGAGCCTCAATTGGGCCCAAATCCACTCGAATTAACCCAGGCACCACCAGAATGTATCAGCAAACAGATAAAGACTAAATGATGCAATTCAGGAGCTGAAATTCAAAACTAGCTGTAAATTTTCAATGGAATAGTAGTTCCTATTTTTTTTTTCTAGAGATTTTCTATTGTTTTTTGGGTTTTTGAATGCTTGAATTTCAAAATCAGATCTAGGGATTAGTGAGAGTTTTTGGTTTCCAAAACTTGTTAATGAAGGCAAGGGCATGCCCTTTTATAGGTAAAATGAGGGCAGCCCTCAGATTTTGTGTTTACCCTTTAGTCCCTATTTTATTTACTTATTCAGTCCCTTGATTTCTGACTTGTGTCACAAGTTAATACACTACTATTACTGAAATTATACTAAAGTCCTACTTTAGAATGTTCCAGAAAATCTTAGTTTCAACTACCATGTGCTACCTAATCCTAAATATCTAGACTACCCCTGAACTTGCACTCAAACTACAACTATAACCAAACAATTTCCAAAGTTGAATTAATTCTAAAATCAGCGAACAACTGAACAAAACTAAAAATTAATCCGGCTAAACAAAATTAATCTAACTAATCTAATTAACTGATGTTTAAATCTAATTAACGCTAATGTCCTAAAGCTAGTTCTAGCCAGTAAAAACAAATAGCATTGTTAAAACAAAATTCATGGTTTAACCAAACAAATCTAGTTTTTTATCCTAACCAATATTAATCACAAGTCAGCATGAATCACAGAAGAAAGAAAGAAGAAATTAAGTACTTAGCATAATCAAAAATACAACCACACTATCTATTAATTTCTGCCTAGTAGAAAGATGACGAAGCATGGATTTAATCAACAATCAATGAATGAGATAAAGAGGGAAACAAACACACTTACACATGACCAGACTTAAAGAAATTTGAGCAATGATTTGGACAAGATGACCCTCTAGGGTTCCACCGCATCTATGATGTAATATTCGAACCACTCTGGGGATATTTGAAGAAATCCAGTTGCATATTAGGACTAAAGAGGGTTAGGGGGTGATGTGGTGTTATTTTGGAGTTGTTCGGATGTCGGCGCCGCCGTGTGCGGTGGAGACGGGATTAGGGTTTCACAAGTTCGAGGCGTTTGGTTAGGTTTTGAAATAAACGGAGGGTGAATCTAGGAAGAGAGGAGCGAGGAGAAGGGATGGCATGAATTTGGGGTCGATTGAACGCCGGCCGCTGCCGTGGGGCGATTTCCGACAGCGGTTTCAGGCGGAGGAGGCGGCGTTACGCTGGAGTGATCTGGGAGAGATGAAACGGGAGGGGGGGGGATGGTCAATCCGACCATCTTATACCTATTAATCGTAGCTTCACAGCCGTTGATCTCCTAAACCTAGACGGCTAGGATTTAACGACTAATAAACGGCGTCGTTTAGGTGGGGAGGGGGCTGGACCGGACTGGGCTATGTGTTTGGGTTTAATTTGAACTGGGTTCGGGAATTGGGATCGATTTCACATGGATTTGGCTCAAAAATGGGTAATCCATGAAGACCCCTTAATTTTCTTTTAATGCCCTCTCTCTTTTTTATTTTTAATTTCTTTTATGTATTATTATTATTATATTTTTTTTATATTTGCAAAATAACAAATAAAAAACCAGATTGACTCTAAAATTATACTACTTAATTTCCAAATGCATTAATTCCTAATTTAAATGCAAACTAAGACAATTGGAAATATAAGTGCGAGAAGAACCATTTCTGTTATTTCTTTATTTGTTTGTAATATTAATCACTAATTAATCCTAAAATGTGACATTAACCCTACATGCAAATGCCAAGTATTTTTGTATTTTTCATGAATTAAGCAATAATAAACGTGCACAAACAAATGCAAACAATTAACAAAAATGCCCCAAAAATCCATAAAATTGCAAATAATGAAAAGAAGTTATTTTGTTTTGAATTTTTAGGAATAATTCACTTAGGGCAAAAATCACGTGCTCACAAGTACTACCTCCCCTTTTGTCATGACGCTTGAATTGTCAAAGCTAGATAAAGTATGTGACTTAGGTACTAGCTTATCATTTGCTTGCATCTCATTTAATACTCTTAGCAAAATGATGTTTACGGAATTACCTGGATCAATCAAAACTCGTTTCACATTAGTATCATGTGCAGGTAGATATATTACCAGTGCATCATTGTGTGGAGTTAACACATCGTCCGAATCTACATCATCAAATGTAATACTCTCCTCATCCAAAACATGTCGGACCCGCTTCCCATGTGTAACTGTAACTTTTGAAATTTTGTTGGCCGTCGTGTATGTCACGCCATTATTTCTTCGCCCCCGCTTATAAATTAACGGTCCTTTTTGGAGAAGGAGGTTTAGGGAGCTCCTATCTATTCTTCATGTATGCTTGCTTAACTTTTTCACTAAATAGCTTGGTAAGATACCCTTGCTTTAATAAATGGTCTACTTCACCTTGTAGAAATCTACAATCTGCCGTTTTATGACCATGATCGTTGTGAAACTCGCACCAGTGATCGGGATTACGTCTATTCGGACTTGAACTCATTTTTTTTGCCACCGCACCTTATCACCCATGCTTAATACTTCTACTAACTCTAAAGTGCTGACATTAAAATTTTAACTGCCAAATCTTGCCTTCAAGCTTCTATCATCATCTCGCGTCTCTCGTGCGTTTCGATCTTTTCCAAACCTTGATGATGAACCCGACTCTCTATCTCTCAATCTATGATCATACATTGAATTGCCCTGCTTTGAACGTGAGTATCTTCCCGCTAGGCCCATGTAGGGTTCGTATTTATTTTTACCGGACCTTTTTTTAATTTCAGCACATCTCGAACTAATCTTGTCCTCTTTTTGAGACTTGGAGATGGCATCTTCTTCTATCCTTAGCTTCGTGATATATCTGATGTAAACATCATTCCAGGTTGTTGCTGGAAATTCACGTAGAATTTTCTTGAGTCGTCTCGTGGCTTCTGAGCCATTTTCATTCAAACTACTGGCAAAAGCCATGGTTGCCAAGTTATCAGGTACACGTGGTAACGTCATCCTTTCACGCTGGAATCTATCTATGAATTCTCTAAGCATCTCAGAATCTCCTTGCTTTATTTTGAAAATATCTTCCATTCTCCTTTAGAATTGTTGAGCTACCGAATGCGCTTTGATAAATGAATCTGCAAGTTTAGCAAAAGTCTTTATAGAATTTTTGGGTAAGAGAGAATACCATGTTAATGTTCCATTGGTAAGTGTTTCACCGAATTTTTTGACCAATACTGATTCAATTTCATGTTTGGTTAAGTCATTGCCCTTCAGGTCAGTTGTGAACGCAGTCACGTGATCTCGTGGATCAATTGTGCCATCATATTTTGGAATATCAGGCATCTTGAATTAGCATAGGAGTAGCACTAGGCTTCCAAGGTTGTTGTGAATATATATCCATATTTATTCCCTTGATTATAGGCGGTACTCCAGGTATTTGCTCTGTGCGATCGCATTGCTCCTTAAGTTGTTTCTGCAAGGTTAATACTAAATTTTGTAAATAAGAATTAACTACGTTAACTGGCTAACCATCACAAGACTCGCTGGGAGCTCCACCACTTCCAGAATTAACGAGCCCAGAACACGGGTTTTCCAAAGTATTGTGATTCGGAGTTGGTGTTGGTGGTGCAACTGGTAACTAGCTGGTAAAAGCTCGGAGAGCATTATTGACTTGCTGAGCAATTAATTTCTTTAGAGCATCATCGAGTGCTTGTTCGTTCGCAACTCTGTATTTGCTTTAGATCCGTTTTGGTTTGCAACTCTGTTATTTGCTTCAGAGCCATCTAGCGTCCCCTCTCATGACTGTCATTGTGAATCATGCGGTGAGGGAGGCGGGGTCCTGTCATCTGCATCATTCACTTGATGTTGTGGATCTTGGTGTGGTAAATTGTGTTGGTTATTGTCGTTAACATTCTACATGGTGGTTCTTGATGAAAGAATTGATTAATAAAGCAAAGGATTATCAGATTTTCGGTAACGAAACTAATTTGTTTAACTAAAAATTGAGATTTCGGCCAAAGCTTATTTTAGAAGAACTCGGGTTACTGATAATCAAATAAGAATAAGAATAATTGATATAAATAACATCTGAATATAAGGTAAAGCAAATTAGTATATTCCATTAGTCTTTCGTGTCCTTATAAATGTTCAGTCTTCTCCTTTTATAGCTATCTCTAGGTAATATGTTTTGGATATCTCATAATAGAGCCATTATGGATAATTAATGGCTTTTAATGTAACGTTATAATTGGTAATCATATTTGATTCAATACAGATTCCCTAATGTTTTCTGTATTTAATTCCTATTAATTACTGACAATACGTATCTATACCCTTTTTTGCTAACCAGATTCATTCTCTTAATACAACCTTCGAATATTAATAGGTTCGAGCATCTATCCCTCCTGTTTTTCTTAAACCTTTGCTCGTGCATGCATGTTGAAGCATGTGTCTTTTTAACTATTCTTTGACAAATGTCATCCTTTGACCAGTCCACTGTTATGACCCCAGTTCGACCTCCATGAACTGTCGTGATGGCACCTAGTCTTTACAACTAGGTAAGCCTAACAATGCGGAACATGAGCAAAACTTGTGGAAGAAATAATCGAAAACCAAAAATAACTGAAGGAAAAAATATTTAAATGTCGCTCGGCATATGCACACAACTTCTCAAAATCTGATACACTATCCGAAAATCAGGAAACTCACGGATCCACAAGCTAAGAAAACACTACATAGCTCTAATCTCCAGAATGTCTAGCAAGGACAGAAAGTACTGAAGGGCTAAATACTAAATGCAGGAATAGAAAGAGACTCCTCGATCTGCTGACGCGGCAGATATACCTCGAAGTCCCGTAGAATTGCCTTACCTCATGAATGGTAAGCCTGAGTAGAGGTACTTGGATCTGCACATGAAAAACATGCGCAAAAAGGGCATGAGTACACCACAGCGGTACTCCGTAAGTGCCAATCCTAACCTCGGTCAGGTAGTGACGAGGAAGGTCAGGGCCCTACTGAGATTAAATAAGACATAAGGGTTAACAGTGTTGAATAAAGCAATATAAATAATTGCAACATCAAGAAATAACATAGGATTGAAAGAACAACAACAACTAGAACAGAGACCGAATAAATCACGCGAAACAAATACAGCTATATCTATAGATAACAACCGGGCATCTTCTAGAATACCTTCCTGTAGTCCTAATTACAGCTATCCAGTGGATCTCTTGGGATACCATCCCGTAGTCTATCATATATATTCAAAGGGTCTCCCAGGATCCCGTCCCGTAGTCCAACTATTATTGCGCAGGGATCTATCTGAAATCCTGATCTGTAGTCCCCAAATATAAATATCCAGTACTGGGGGAATCTACCGGGTTCATTCCCGTAGTTCCATATCATTGTGTAGGGGGATATACCGGAATCCCACATCTGTAGTCCCAAATAAACTAACAAGGGGGATCTACCGGAATCCCACATCTGTAGTCCCAAATAAACAAACAAAGGAAGGGGGGGATCTACTGGAATCCCACATCCATAGTCCCAAATAAACACAGAGCAGCAACACGAAGAATAGTCATAAATTGTCAACTTCATATCAAGGCGAAACAGGTATTTCTAACCTAGCATGTTGCACATAATTCAAATAAGGCAATCTGAGCAAATAGGCAATTAAGTCATTTAGACATGCTTTCCTAAGCTAACAAGGTTAACTTCCAAGTAGTAATGACAGGGAAAGAAAACACAGTTTTAATTTCTTAATGAAAATGGATTTTCAGCAATTAGCACAAGTACGCGCTCGTCACCTCACGTACGAGGCACCTCAAATATCACAACACCAAATCCTAAGAGGAGAGTCCCCACACAAGGTTAGACAAGACAATTACCTCGAACAAGAGCAAGTCAACCCAAAACCACGCTTTCGCCACTAGTATCCGACTCCAAATGTCTCAAATCTATTCAATTCAATTGCATATTGTAAATAACACCTCAAGTAACTGATTCCATAATTAAATTCTAAGCTAATACGCAGAATTAGGTAAAATGACCAAAAAGCTCCTCAGGACCATATCTCAAAATCAGGTAAAATTTATGTTTTTTCAGAATCCTCACACTCTCACGAGTTCATGCATATCAAAATTACCAAAATTGGACCTCGAATGGTCCCTAAAATCATCACTCAAAGGTCTCCAATACTAAGCCCTAGTTTCACCAATTTTCACCCTTAAGTTATATAATTTCTAGCTCTAATCCGAGTAATAATATCATAGGAACGAGTTTTAGGTCCAAATCCCTTACCTCAATGAAGTTCCCTTGAAATCCCTCCTTCAAATCGTCCCAAAAGCTCCCAAGCCGAGATAAAAATGGTGAAATAAACCTCAAAGTCGTGGAACCCCTTTTAAAAAATAATGCCCAGTAGTTTTCGCATATGCGGTCCTGGGACCGTATCTGCGGTCCCGCTTCTACGGAACAAATGTTGCATCTGCGATTTCCCACTTAAAGGCCAAAATCCCCATCTGCGGCCCTTCACCTGTAGGTGCGGTACCGCTTCTGCGGAAAATATAAAGTATCTACAGTTCATGAAGAGATGGCCAAAATTCCACTTCTGCGTCCGAATAGCCGCTTCTGTGGTGCCACACCTGCGGAACCAAACCGCAGGTGCGGTTATGACAGCACCAGCAGCTGAAGCTACAACTTAAACTCCAAAATTTCCTCTGTCAACCATCCGAATTTACCCCGAGGCCCTCGGGACCTCAACCAAAGGCACCACCAAGTCACAAAACTCTACACAAACTTGTACCAATCCTTAAAACACCTAAAACAACATCGAAACCTCGAATTAACCATGGATTTAAGCCTAAGAACTCCAAAACCTAAAAAATACGCTTTCAATCAAAAAGTCTATCAAACCTTGTCCGAACGACCTGAAATTTCGATCACACGTCACATTCAACACTACGGAGCTACTCCAACTTCCGGAATTTCATTCTGACCCTCGGATCAAAATCTCACTATTGAACCGGAAACTTTAAAATTTGACATTTCGGCATTTCAAGCCTAAATTAGCTACGGACCTCCAAAACACAATCCGACCACGCCCCTAAGCCAGAAATCACCTAACAGAGCTAACAAAACCATCAAATTTCTATTCCAGAGCCGTCTTCACACTGTTCAGACTATGGTCAACTTTCCAACACTTAAGCTCTCATTTAGGGACTAAGTGTCCCAAAACTCTCAGAAACTAAAAACCAAAATAGCAGAAATAAACACGGGGAAAGTAGTTAATAGGAGATCGGGGCATTAATTCTTAAGACGACCGGTCAGGTTGTCACATCCTCCTACAGTTATATATTCATTCGTCCTTGAATGAGCATAGAGACATACGTGAAGTAGTGAAAAGATTAGGGTAATGGCTGCACATATCCTGGTCTCCTAGGTCACCTCCTCAACCGGCTGACCCCACCGCTGAACCTTTATTGATGCAATGTTCTTCGACCTCAGATTTCTAACGTGCCTGTCCAATATTGCCACTGGCTCCTCAACATAAGATAGATCCTTGTCCAGCTGGACTGAACTGAAATCCAACATGTGCGACGTATCACCGTGATACATCCGGAGCATTGAAATAGGAAATATCAGATGAACTCCTGCCAGGCTGGGAGGTAAGGAAAGCTCATAAGCAACCTCCCGAACTTGCCTCAATATCTCAAAAGGCCAATAAACCTCGGACTCAACTTCCCTTTCTTCCCAAATCTCATACGCCCTTCATAGGCGAAACACAAAGCAGAACCCGCTCTCCAACCATATAGGAAACATCACGAACCTTACGGCTCACATAGCTCTTCTGTTTGGACTGGCTATACGGAGTTTATCCTGAATCACCTTAACCTTCTCCAAAGCATCCTGAACTAGGTCTGTACCCAATAATCTAGCCTCACCCGGCTCGAACCAACCCACTGGGGATCTACACAGCCGACCATATAAAACCTCATACGGTGGCATCTGAATGTTGGACTGATAACTATTGTTGTAAGCAAACTCTGCCAATGGTAAGAAATGATCCCAAGACCCTCCAAACTCGATCACACACGCACGGAGCATATCCTCAAGAATCTATATAGTGCGCTCGGACTGCCCGTCTGTCTGAGGGTGAAATGTTGTGCTCAACTCTACCCGAGTACCTAACTCATGCTAAACAACCCTCAAGAACCTTGACATGAACTGAGTACCTATATCCAAAATGATGGAAACTGGAATAGCATGCAGACGAAAAATCTCCCGAATATAAGTCTCCGACAATCGCTCCGAAGAATAAATAGCACACACATGAAGGAAATGAGCGGACTTGGTTAGGCGATCCATAATCACCCAAATAGTATCGAACTTTCTCAAAGTCCACGGGATCCCAACTACAAAGTCCATGGCGATCCACTCCCACTTCCTCTCCGAAATCTCTATCTGATGAAGCAACCCACCCGGTCTCTGGTGCTCATATTTCACCTGCTGAGGCACCGAGCTACAAACCCAAATATATCTTTCTTCATCTACCTCCACCAATAGTGTTGTCTCAAATCCTGGTGCATCTTCGTGGAACCTAGATGGATGGAATACCGTGAACTGTGGGCTTCTTCTAGAATCAACTTTTGAATCCCATCAACATTGGGTACACAAACCCGACCATGCATCCTTAATACTCTGTCCTCTCCAATGGTCACATCTCTGGCATCACCATGCTGAACCTTGTCCTTGAGTACAAGCAAATGAGGGTCATCATACTACCGCTCCCTGATACGATAAAATAAGGAAGACCGAGAAACCACACAAGCTAGAACCCGACTGGGCTACGAAAGATCCAATATCATAAACTGGCTAGCTAAGGCCTGAACATCCATTGCCATAAGCCTCTCCGATGCTAGTAGATAAGCCAAACTCCCCAAACTCTCTGCCCGGTGACTCAATGCATCGGCCACCACATTGGCCTTACCCGGGTGATACAAAATAGTGATAGCAACTCTAACCACCTCCTCTGGCGCAAATTAAGATCTTTCTGCTTAAACAGATGCTGCAAACTCCGATGATCAGTATAAATCTCACAAGGCACACCGTATAAATAATGATACTAGATCTTTAAGGCGTGAACAATAGCAGCTGACTCAAGATCGTGGACATGATAATCTTCTAATGTACCTTTAATTATCTGGACGCGTAGGCAATCACCCTACCGTCCTGCATCAATACCGTTCCAAGGCCAATCCTCGAGGCATCACAATACGCAGTATAAGACCCCGAACCTATAGGAAATATCAAAACTGGGATTGTAGTCAAAGCTGACTTTAGCTTCTGAAAGCTCGCCTCGCACTCTTCCATCCACTGAAACGGAGCACCCTTCTGGGTCAATCTGGTCATAGGGGCTGCAATCGATGAAAACCCCTCCATAAAATGACGGTACTAACCCACCAAGCTAAGGAAACTGCGAATCTCTGTAGCTGAGGATGGTTTGGGCAAATCTGCATGGCCTCTATCTTTTTCGGATCCACCGAATACCCTCACTCGATACCACGTGGCCTAGGAATGCCATTAATCCAACCAAAACTCACATTTTGGGAACTTAGCATATAACTGCTTCTCTCTCAGAGTCTAAAGCACAGTCCTTAGATGCTGCTCATGATCTTCCTGACTCCGGGAATATACCAGAATATCATCAATAAAGACAATGTCAAATAAGTCGAGATATGGCTGAAATATACTGTGCATCAAATGCATAAAGGCTATTGGGGCATTGGTTAGCCAAAATGACGTAACAAGGAACTCGTAATGGCCATATTGAGTCTTGAAAGCGGTTTTCGGGATATCTCGCTCCCGAATCTTCAACTGATGGTAACCTGAGCATAATTCAATCTTAGAAAACATTCGTGCGCCTTGAAGCTGGTCAAATATATCATCAATACGAGGCAAAGGATAACAGTTCTTCACTGTAGCCTTGTTCAACTGGCGATAATCAATACACATACGCATAGAACCATCCTTTTTCTTCACAAACAAGATAGGAGCACCCAAGGTGATACACTGGGTCGAATAAAACCCTTATCAAGCAATTCCTGCAACTGATCCTTCGACTCCTTCAACTCAGGAGGATCCATACAATACGAAAGAATGGAAATGGGCTGAGTGCCCGGCAACAAATCAATGCCAAAATCAATAACTCTATCACGCGGCATGCCTGGAAGATCAGCTGGAAATACATCGGAAAAGTCCCGTACTAATGGAACCGAATCAACTGAAAGGGTATCAATACTGACATCTCTTACATAGTCCAGATACATGTCACACCCCTTCTCAACTATACGCTGAGATTTAAGGAAAGAAATAACTCTACTAGGAATGTGATCTAAAACACCCTTCAACTTAACACGCGGCACACCTGGCATAACCAGCGTCACGGTCTTGGTATAACAATCAAGAATAGCATAAAGGAGCGACAACCAATCCATGCCCAAGATAATATCAAAGTCTACCATGATGAGCAATAATAAATCGGCTCTAGTCTCAAAATCACTAAGAGCAACCAAACACAATCGATAAACGCGATCTACAATAAGAGAATCTCCCACATGAGTAGAAACATAAATAGAGGAACTCAAAGAATCCCGAGACACACCCAAATGCGGAGAAAAATAAGAGGACACATAAGAATAAGTGGAGCCTGGATCGAATAAAATCGATGCATCTCTGTGACAAACTAGTATAATACATGTGATAACAGAATCAGAGGCAACAACCTCGGTAGGGGCAGGAAGGGCATGGTATCGGGACTGGCCTCCCCCTCTAAGGCAACCTCTACCTCCCCGACCTCTACCTCTAGCTGGCTGAGCAGGTGGGGTAGCAACTGGAGCTGTAACCATGGCCTGAGAACACTGCAGGGCACGCTGTGGCTGAGAAGTTTGTGGAGGTGCACCCCTCCCAAGTCTGGGGCAATCCCTCAGTATATGGAGTGTGTCACCACACTCAAAACAAGCTCTAAGAGGACGTGGTGGATGTGACTAGCTTGGGCCAGGTCTGCTGGACTGAATTCTGAAAGCACCTCGTGCAGGAAGCGCGCTAGAATTTGGAGGTGCATAACAAGGCTCCTGAGGCCTATGAGGAGCTGGAGCACTACTGGCTGCTAGAAGAGCTGAATGAACAGGGTGACTCATATAACCCCTACCATGACAACCTGCAGCTAGGGTACGGGCACCAGAACAATGGCCCGACTCTCGAGACCTCTTGGCCTCCCTCTACTCTCTCTCCCTAATAAACCGACTTGTGAATCCAAGACTCCTATGAACCTAGAGTTCTGATACCAACTTGTCACGACCCCAATTCGTCCTCCATGAACTGTCATGATGGCACCTAGTCTCTACGACTAGGTAAGCCTAACAATGCGGAACATAAGAAAAACTTGTGGAAGAAATAATTAAAAACCAAAAATAACTAAAGGAAACAATGTTTAAATGCCGCTCAGCATATACACACAACTTCTCAAAATCTGATACACTATCCCAAAACCCGGAAACTCATGGATCCACAAGCTAAGAAAACACTACATAGCTCTAATCTCCAGAATGTATAGCAAGGATAAAAGGTACTGAAAGGCTAAATACTAAATGCAGGAATAGAAAGAGACTCCTCGATTTGCGGACGCAGCAGATATACCTAGAAGTCACGTAGAATCGCCTCGCCTCATGAATGGTAAGCCTGAGTAGAGGTACCTGGATCTGCACATGAAAAACATGCGCAGAAAGGGCATGAGTACATTACAACGGTACTCAATAAGTGCCAAGCCTGACCTCGGTCAGGTAGTGATGAGGAAGGTCAGGGCCCTACTGAGATTAAATAAGACATAAGGGTTAACAATGTGGAATAAACAGTATAAATAAGTGCAACAACAAGAAATAACATATGATTAAAAGAACAACAACAGTTAGAACAGAGACAGAATAAATCACGGGAAAGAAATACAGCTCAATATAGAGATAACAATCGGGCATCTTCCAGGATACCGTCCTGTAGTCCCAATTACAGCTATTCAGTGGATCTCTCGGGAAACCGTCCCATAGTCCATCATATATATCCGAAGGATCTCCCCTCGTCGCGTAGTCCAACTATTAGTGCGCAGGAATCTACCGGAAATCCCGATTTGTAGTCCCCAAATATAAATACCCAATACTGGGGGAATCTACCGGGTGCATTCCCATAGTTCCATATCACTGTGTAGGGGGATCTACCGGAATCCCACATCTGTAGTCCCAAATAAACTAACAGGGGGATGTACCGGAATCCCACATCTATAGTCCCAAATAAACAAACAAATGAGGGGCGGATCTACCGGAATCCCGCATCCGTAGTCCCAAATAAATACACAGCAGCAACACGAAGAATAGTCATAAATTGTCAACTTCATATCAAGGCGAAACATGTATTTATAACCTAGCATGTTGCACATAATTCAAATAAGGCAATCTGAGCAAATAAGAAACTAAATCATTTAGACATGCTTTTCTAAGCTAACAACAAGCTTAACTTCCAAGTAGTAATGACAGGGAAAGAAAACACAGTTTTAATTTCTTAATAAAAACAGATTTTCAGCAATTAGCACAAGTACGTGCTCGTCACCTCACGTACGAGGCATCTCAAATATCACAACACCAAATCCTAAGGGGAGAGTCCCCCACACAAGGTTAGAAAAGCCACTTACCTCGAAGAAGCGCAAGTCAACCCGAAACCATGCTTTTGCCACCCAAATCTATTCAATTCAATTGCATATTGTAAATAACACCTCAAGTAACTGATTCCACAATTAAATTCTAAGCTAATACGCGAAATTAGGTAAAATGACCAAAATTTCCCTCAGCACCACATCTCGAAATCTGGTAAAATTTATGTTTTTCATAATCCTCACACTCTCACGAGTTCATGCATACCAAAATTACAAAAAATGGACCTCAAATGATCCCTCAAATCATCACTCAAAAGGTCTCCAATACTAAGCCCTAGTTTCCCCAATTTTCACACTTAAGTTCTATAATTTCTAGCTCTAATCCGAGAAATAATAGTATAGGAACGAGTTTTAGGTCCAAATTCCTTACCTCAATGAAGTTCCCTTGAAATCCCTCCTTCAAATCGTCCCAAAAGCTCCCACGCTGAGATAAAAATGGTGAAATAAACCTCAAAGTCACGGAACCCCTTTTAAAAAAATAATGCCTGGCAGTTTTCGCATCTACAGTCCTGGGACCGCATCTGCGGAACAAATATTCCATCTACAATTTCCCACTTAAAGGCCATAATCCGCATCTGCGGCCCTTAACCCGCAGGTGCGGTACCACTTTTGCAGAAAATATATCGCATCTGCAGTTCCTGAAGAGATGGCCAAAAACTTCGCTTCTGCGGCCGCTTAACCACTTCTACGGCTCCGCACCTGCAGAAACCAAACCGCATGTGTGGTTATGACAGCACCAGCAGCTGAAGCTGTAACTTAAACTCTAAAATTTCCTCCGTCAACTATCCGAATTCATCCCGAGGCCCCCGGGACCTCAACCAAAGGCACCAACAAGTCACAAAACTCTACCCAAACCTGTACCAATCCTTAAAACACCTAAAACAATATCGAAACCTCAAATTAACCATGGATTTAAGCCTAAGAACTCCTAAACCTCAAAAATATGTTGTCGATCAAAAAGTCTATCAAACCTTGTCTGAACGACCTGCAATTTCGCACACACATCACATTCAACACTAAGGAGCTACTCCAACTTCTGAAATTCCATTCCGACCCTCAGATCAAAATCTCACTATCGAATCGGAAACTTCAAAATTCGACCTTTCGGCATTTCAAGCCTAAATTAGCTATAGACATCCAAAACACAATCTGACCACGCCCCTAAGCCCAAAATCACCTAATGGAGCTAACAGAACCATCAAATTTCCATTCCGAGGCCATCTTCACACTGTTTCGAATATGGTTAACTTTCCAATACTTAAGCTCTCATTTAGGGACTAAGTGTCCCAAAACTCTCTGAAACTAAAAACCGAACATCCTAGCAAACCAAAATAGCAGAAATAAATATGAGGAAAGCAGTTAATAGGGGATCAGGGTGTTAATTATTAAGACGACCGGCCGGGTCGTCACATCCACGTGTCATGATATGTCACCTTACGATTAATTCTATATATGAACTTAATTTTTCCAATACAGATAGTCCCTCCCCCCACTTACCGTTTATTCATCAATAGGGTATTTGGAAAGTAGATCTCATTAAAGTGGAAATACTTGTCGCCACTAATTCTTCTATGGAATTGACGCTTCATCTGTCACTTCCATTTAATGTTTGTGATACATGGCATCCCTTAGGTTGTTCTGTAACTTTTCAGCGGCTTTTAGGGCTTTTTTTACGGCTTCACCAATTACAAAATGACAGTTCACATCATGACGTTTCTATCGTTACACCTTTTTCTTTGACGATTGCTTCTAAGTATAAAGATAACTTTTCATCGTTTTACTTCTCATAAAAGGTTTATAATATTCAATTCTTATTTTCTTCTTCTTCGTACTACTATGTCTTCTTTAAACATTAACCCTCAGAGAGTCCCTATCGTTGATAACCTTTCTCTTGCTCTTGTTAGAAGTAGGAGAGGAGGAAGACTTCGTAGTTTAGGATCTTCATCATCAGGAGGCCCTTCTCTTCCTTCAACGAGTTCTACTCCACCTTCTAGAACTAGAGGTTCTCTTTCTCATAGGTATTCATCTAGAAATACGGAACCCAATGAACCTCTTCGTGTACCTCTGGTAGATGAAATTGTTCCTGCTGAACTATCTTTTTACAATGATAGAAAGTCCATTAGAAACCAAGTTTCCTCTATGTCCTTATTAGATCGTGTTGACATTTACCCAACTCAGATCATCGAAGGTTTGATTTCTGTGGTTCATAGAGATTGCCATTGGAGTCGTGATTTCCCTATTACAGTTCCTAATGCAAACCAAAGAATCACTTCTTACTTGACTAGGTTTTCTTTCGTATATACATACCCTTTCACCTTGAATTTCAAGCCTCCTATTAACCCTGTTATCATCAAATTTTGTCGCTTTTTCGATGTTTCCTTAAGACAAATTGGCCTCATCGTATGGAGGGATATTTCTTATTTGAGGCATTTGGCCAACATGGCTGGCTTGCCATTTACTTTCTTCCATTTAATGCACCTTTATTCTCCTAAACTCTTCCGTCAGGGAATTTTAACTTTAGTAGCGAGAAGCAAGAGAGTTCTGGTCAGCCCAGAGGATGATAAAGACCGTAGCTGGTATACCAGGTTTGTTGCTACCTGTACTGTTGGTTTAGTGGGTGAAGAAAATTTTCCATTTCCTGAGAAATGGAATTTTGCACGTTAGTTTTCTTTTTATAACTTTTCTATACCTTTTTCTTAATTTCGATGGTTGCCATTTTAACTTCCTCTTTTTTTTCCAGCAACCATGGGAACTGTTGATGAGATTCCTAATTTCCATGGTTGGGTAGGAAAGTTGTTAAGTATTGCTCCGATGGAAGGCAGATCCTGAAAAAACATTTCTCATCGGTTTGGTTGGAAAGTGAAAACTCACAGTAAGTGCTTTTTCCCTTATATCCTTCGTATTTCCATTCACTTCTTTCCTTGGAACTTACTTTGATCCTTCATTTTACATATTTTCCACATTCGAGGCATAAGTGCAGAGGCCGTCGTAGCTTCCAGAGTTTCTTTGGAAAGAGCCCAAGAAATAATTTTGGGTTTTTTATCAAAAATGAAGGCTTCTGCTGATCAAGATTCTGAAGAAGAGGAAGAACAAGATGGGGGGTTCTTTGATTAAAAGGCCACGAGCTAGAAGACGCATTATTTCAGATGATGAAGCATCTCCTCCTCGTTTTGTTCCTTTAACTGAGCCTGTTGAAGCCATCTTGGTGATTTTTGATAGTGACACTCCCGCGGCTGCTCATGATTCTGTTGATCGGCTTTTTGCTCGTAGGTTTGATAGTGAAAGTTGGGTTTCTGATGAACTACCCCTTACCTCTTTTTCCATGCCTGCTCCTATGACATCTTCTTTACCAGTTGTGACTGTTGCCATTGCTGCTCCGCCCCAGCCTATTTTGACTCCTTCCACAGTTCCTCCTACAATTGTCTATCATACTGAGGTTGGTTCCTCAAGTGGAGGTGAAGCTATGAAGTAAGTTATCATCGAGGTTCCTACCGATGGTAATCTTTTGAGAAAATCAGGTCGGGCTGATGTGTGGTTGAAACCTCTGATTGGTCTAGTTAAGAGATCCAAGCTTGCGAGTGACAACTCTTTGACTTGGATGAATGACATAGTGCAGTCATCACTAAAGGTATTCTTTTTTATGCTTTATTATTCCTTTCTTCTATTAAGGTTCTTACCCTTCCTATCTTTTTTTAGATCAACCTTGCTGGTACAGAGATGATGAAGAGGGTTTCCCATACGGAGCAATTAATGCATGACTATCAAGTTGAAGCGGACAATTGGAGAGAACAGTATGAAAGCCTTCAAATTGACATGGAAGTGTTAGAAGAGAGCAAGTGTACCTTGGAGCAGCAAATGAAGGTTTTAACTTCAGAGTTAGCAGTCGAGAAGGCCTCCTCGAATCAAGCTGACAAATATAAAAATCTCCTATAAACATCTTTTTCTGGGCAACTCTCCAAGGCCAGTGAAAAGATCAGAGAATCGAGGGCTTTGTTAAGTGAGAAAGAAGTTTATGCCGGTGAACTTGTTCAAACTTTGACTCAGACTCAAGAAGATCTCAGTGAGTCTTCTGATAAGGTCCGTTCTTAGAAATCTCATGTGCTTCTCTTCAAGCTTCTTATGATTCTGCCTTGGCTGAAAATGAAAAGGTCAAAAGCGATATTGATCAATGGGAGAAAGATTACGAGATTCTTGAGGACAAGACTGCAATTGAAGTGAGTTGGGAAATTTTAAACACTCGCCATGACACCCTTGCGGAAGCTAGCCAATAGGGCTTTAATTTGGAGGCTAAATTTGCTAAAATAAAAGAAACTATTGAAAAGACTCAGCAAGGCCAAGACTTTCCTTCTCCCATGGTTGATACTCCTGAGCATATTGAAGATGATATGATAATGTGAATACTCCAACTCTTTCGAGCCAACTTGAACCTTCTATTGCTGGTGACCCCGCTTTAGACTCCTCTTCAGCTCCTCAGTGACAAGTTTATGAAATGTGACTACTTTTGTTTTGGTCCCATTTGGGGGTTTAGTTTTTTGGAAATGATAAGTCCCCAGTCCCAAAAAAATGGAAATGAAATTGTATATAGCTAGTATATAGTAGCAATAGGTAATTAGAATTCACTGTTTATTTTTTCTAGTAAGTATTAATAAATTATACAATGATTGTATATGATTATACACATATTATATATGGATTATACATATATCATACATCCTCCATCTATTTTAAGTTTATGTTCTTGGGTAGGCAGTTATTTAAATTAATTAGTCTTAGGGTATGCACTTTGCGCGTGTTCCAAATATTAATGAAAAGAAATTCTTTTAAAAATAATATAAATAATATTAAAGATATATGTATTTGAGTTATAAAATAAACATCGAGTAAAATTAGAAGCTCCTTAAAATGATAAATGTGATTATGTCTAGGAATTTGAATCCACTCACGATGGGTCATCCTCTTGTTCCAGTTGGTACATGTCATGCCACTTATCGGCCATCCTAATATGATTCAAGAATTTGATTTTTAATTAAGATCCAACGGACTAACTCATCGTAGTAAGATTCAAGAGTTGCAATTTATTATCATTAAAAACTTAAAAAAAAGTTGCTTCCTGCTACTTTGCATACGCCAGTGCTTTAAGAAGCTATGTATTTTGCGTGTGTACACTGCATTAATAAATTTAATTTTTTTTTTAAAAAAATCACCTAAGTGTTATATTTATATTCACTCTATACAATAAAATACAAAAGCTAAAATGTTATTAAAAATCCAAGCAAGAAAGATAAAGTTAATAGTTAGATTCAGTCAGTTATTTATTAAACTTATATCATACTAAATTTCGATTACTCTATTTTGTATAATCAAAAGGCAGAATAGCCTAAATGGCACATGTACTTCACCCACTTTGTTATGCCGGTCCCCAAAGTTAGACATTTGTCAACTGAACACTTATACTCATTCAAAACGTGAATAATAAACGCTTATCTAACGTGGCTTAGGGTGCGTGTATGACAATTGCATACACATAGGACGCCACGTCAATAATTAGAAGACCACGTAGGCTCCAAGTCACACACCATGGCCAAATATGATTAAAAATCGGCCCAAGATTATTTAACCCCCAAACCCATATTTGCCCCTTATTTTATAATTAACTGCGTAGTTAGGGCTTAGATAGTATCCAACAATAGTGAGTGTCTCCTCTCTTCTCTCCTGTGATTTCTCTGATGAGGTTATTCTTCACTTTCCGACTTCAGTTCTTTCTTGATTACCAAACTGGCTGATAAAGACTCCCCAAACTTGCTGAAAATTACTCCCACTAAGAGATAACATTCTCAAGCTTGTCAAATTACCCAAAAACTATGGAATCAAACCAGAAAAGCTATTACCACCAATGTCAAGTATCCCCAATGAAGCAAGATTCATTATACTCTCAAGAACTTCACCAGTTAAGGTATTGTTAGCCAATCTAAACTCAATGATCCTAATAGCATGAGGAGCATTGACAGATGACCCATTACAGAAAAATGATGCAGGGACCACCCCAGATAATTGATTTCGCGATAGCGAAATTACTTGTAAACTCGAAAGTGAACCGATTGTAGCGGGGATTAATCCCTGCAGATTATTATCACCAGCGCTTAAGTGTATTAATGAGGATATGTGGGCTTGAAATTGATTCTGGATGTTTTTAGAGATTACCTAGATCTAGAAACTTTGCACATTATAGCTGCGACAATTTTCTAATGGAGGTTTGAATTGGAATGGCGGCAGTAGCTTATTTGTTGGAGGAGAAGCAGAAAAAATTGACTTTCAAAACAAAAGGAGATGGCAAAAATTGATGGGCAACGAAGAATCACAGGAAAATAAAATTTTATTTTTTCACTGTTAAAGCTAACAAAGAAAGAAGAAGGCATTGGATTTGCTAAATTTAGCTTCTATAATGTTCGACAATGGAGAATAAGGTAGAAAGAATAAGATGGATGTTAAATAAGCTAATTTATTACCTTTGGGGCTTTTTTAAATATCTTCGCGCTCCTTACAGACGTGTGAATCACGCACTGAAGCCACATATGACACATAGGATAAGCCACGTTGGATAAGCGTTTATTATTCACGTTTTGAATGAGTATAAGTATTCAGTTGGCAAATGTCTAACTTTGGAGATCGGCATGACAAAGTGGGTAAAGTACAGGTGCCATTTAGGCTATTCTACCTAATCAAAATAAGATCTTTTGAGACTGTTTTGGTCATTTCGATTTCTATTCGGTGGTCGGAACGGTTCAATTAATTTTTCAAAAAATTTCTTAAAATATCATGTAAGAGTCGCAAATAGAATTTAGAACACAATAAATACGTATTATGTAGATATTTTTACAGTTTAAAAGATAATGAATCAAGGAAATATGAAAGATAGCCATTATAGATATTCATCTTATTATTCTATTACATGATAAGAGAAATTAATCAAAGATAAAAGAAATATAGATCACACGATTTAGAATATATTAATCATGATTGGACTCAAGAATTGAGTCTATTAGAATATTAAATATCTCCTAACAAAAAACTAAAGCTTTTAATTAGCTATTCATCAATATTTCAATCCACTAATTGTCGCCTATTCATTAGCAAACCCAGTAACTCAATCCCTCCCAAACCACCGGACTTAAATGCAAATAACTCATTAATGGAGACAGACTCCTCTTTCTTCAAGGAAAAGCTGATGGCAGACGAATCGTTCGTCTCACCCATGCCAGATCAAATCTCCATGGACATTAACACAACTCTGGAAAATGAAGACATTTAAACCCCAGATCCACATACCAATACTTATACTGTTCAAATCACAAAGGAAGATAAAAAAAAGAATTTATCACCCATGGATATTATTCCTTATAATAAAACTCCAACGGAAAAGAATCCTACATGATGTTTTTAAAAAAAAAAGTAATTGAATTATGGAGACCATCAGAGGCCTTTCCACTTATTGATCTTGGGGAAGACTACTTCATTGTCCGATTCAATAAATAGGAAAATATGATAAAACCTCTACAGAATGGACCTTGGTTTATATTTGGTCTTTCTCTCAGTGCAACACTGGGAACCAAATTTCGTGGCCACAAAAGCAAGATAACATTTCACTGCTATTTGGATCAGACTCCCACAACTACCCACCGATTTTTACGATGGTGAAATACTAAAAAGGTGGGTAGCATAATAGGCAGACTCCTTAAGGTGGGTGCATGCACCTCTGTAACTCTAAGAGGCTGATATGCCAGATTATGTGTTGAACTACCACTTGATAAACTAGTGAAACCGTTTGTTTTCATAGGTTCACACAAGAAAAATCCTATATGAAGGAGATGACCTATTATGCAAAAATCGTGGACACCTAGGCCACCCTACAAGACAATGTAAACTTTGGAAAAATAGCCCCATTCAAGAAAATCCTTTCATAACTACCAAATCACAACCAAACCAAGTGCAAGATGATGAAGACAATTAATGGAAGACAGTCTCCTTTGGAAAAGAAAGGAAGAAAGAAACAGATAAATTATGAACCAATACATCTATTCACGACCCTGGGATAGGTATAAACGTGAATATTTTTTATGCAAGCACTAGGAAGTACTTTACTTCCCAAAAATTCACTAACAAGAATAAGAACGCATTAATCAGTGCATCAAATAGCCCTCCAAATTTGTTAAAACCAGCGGATCATCACAATCGAAACTTGAAGAAAAAAAACAGTTTACCCTCTTACAAGAAGTAGACAATGTTTTGGACAATACCACCAACAATACCAATCATTTGCAAAATAAAAAAAATATTATATATAATTTTAATAACTTAACTAATTTTATTAAAAATAATAAGAAAAGGGACCTACCTACTAACATAAGCCACCCAAACTCCCCCACTCCCTCACACGAGCACGCCCACCTCACCAACCAATCACCTTACATGCACCCTACTAATGATAACCCTTTACCCATGAATCTCCCCAAAATTATTTCTAATAAACCCTACCCACCACTATTTGAACACACCCATACTGATCAAACCAAATCCTTGCATGATCACAACAACCAAAAATACTTGGCAACCAAACAAATCAACTATCAACAAATGGCCTACAATAATATACACGTCTCCCAGAACCAATTATCTTCAACCTCTATTAGAACACCTACGCTAAACCATTCTAACAACATGTAATCCGCAGTAATCATTGACAGCCAAGAAGCTACTCTATAAAATCCTAAGAGCAATACACCTTCTTCTATAAAACAACTTTAAACCAACAACAATGCCAAGAATTCACATATCAGTGAGAAGGCGATATCGCTTGATACAATTACAGAGAACAGTTCAACCACACAATATGAAAAATACTCCACCATCCCAAAATCAAAATCTACCACGCATGATTCTAATCCAGCCATCACTACCACAGAACCACCAACCATTGTCTTGGGTAGAGATGGGGCTGATAGGACACCTAATATCTTTCAACATCATGCTAGAGGGTAGGGAGACAGTGGTTGTGCTTTAGAACACACACTATCTAGTCTAGCTCATTTTGGATGGTGTTCGACTGGCAATGAGAAACTATATAAATCAAATTTGGATAAACAACATACTCCAGCCAGTATCTCCAAACTTGCCTGCCAACCTAGCACATGCCATGAGGGGGGAATGGAACCTTCCTACTCATTTTGTCCAAATGCAGATCCTAACTCCATCAATGGAGTTAACCTTCTTCACACCAGAGGTGGTGAGAAACATCAACCTTGTATTCACCCCTTGGAACTCACAGCCAGTTCTATCACCGGCACCCCATGCACAGAATACACAACACATGCACAACCATGGTCCTCCACATCAACCCGCAAATCCAAACCCTCTTCCAATGGATCAACTTATGGAGGAAGAGGTAGATCCAGTCAACTTAATCCCAAAAAACATAATTGAAGATTCAAACCCAGACGAAATAAAGATATTTCTATTCATAGAGATGCAAGAGCAGAGGCAGATTCCTTACTGTCCAATGGCACTTTACAAGTGCACAATGGACATAAGGCCTCTTGCGGACCCAACTATGGGTCAGCATGCGATGATTCAGGTGCCATATCAAAGGAGGAATCCGACTCTTGCACCAAGAGTGAGGGAGAATGGAGACATAAACAACCAAAATCTCAACATGAATAGAGCCACTACTTTTATAATATGGAATATTCATGGTGGAAACAACGAAGCTTTTAGGCTAAACTTCAGGGCGTTAGTCGATACTCACCACCCTAGTATGGTCGCCCTTTTGGAAACCAAAATGGACAGCCACCTCTCTCTTCTCAATCTATTTGGTTTCTTAGACATGATTGAAATTCCAGCAGATGGGCAGTCAGGAGGTATCGTAATTCTATAGAATCACACTATCGTTAATGTGCACAGTTTCGTCTGTAAGAGCCAATAGATTAGTGCCATTGTTGAGGTAATCTCTACACAAAAATCTTGGTTATTTACTTTTATTTACACTAGTACTGAATTACCCTTACAAATAAAATGTGGGAAAACCTCATCGAACAACATGCATCCTACACAGGGTCCTGGCTCGTGGGAGGAGATTTTAACGATATCCTTAGCCAAAATGAGAAAATAGGTGGTAGGCTTATTAACACTAAACGTGCTAAGCTTCTGTGGAAATGCATCAACAGTTGCAACCTTATAGACTTAGGTTTTAAAGGTTGTAAGTTTACTTGGTCAAATCATAGAAAAAATAACAAAGGCCTAATTATGGGGAGACTTGACAAAGTCTTTGCCAATGAGGAATGGATTAATCTATTTCCTAAGGCAACTGTCACACACCTGCCTAAAACACACTCCGACCACAATCCTCTTCTAATAGAAATTATTCCTAAATTAAATTGTAGTGCCAACAAACCCTTTATATTGGAAACTTTTTGGTGTAGACGCTCTCAATTTATTAATCTTGTGAATGATAGCTGGGACAACACTAGCTATACACAAGCTTCTTCCAAATTTATTAGCAACATTAAAGAATGGAAATCAAAAACTTTTGATGATATCTACAGGAAGAAAAAGAACATTCTAGTTAGACTTAGAGGAATTCAAAATTCTGCTAACTACACTATTGTCACACCTCCTTTTTCTCTACACCCGCAAGGGCGTAAAGGAGTTTTTCACTTAAAGGACAATCGAAACGGGATTTGTTATAAATTTTAGAGTCGCCACTTGAGAGATTAATGGTGTCCCAAGTCACCGGGTGAATCCCAAACCGAGGAAATTATGACTCTGTTAACAGTCCGCGAACCAGAAATCCGAGTAAGGAATTCTGTTAACCCGGGAGAAGGTGTTAGGCATTCCTAGATTCCGTGGTTCTAGCACGGTCGCTCAACTGTTGTAGTTGATTTTATCTAATTTCAAAACATGTTCTAACTTATGTGCCTTTTATTAGTAACCCGCTTTTATTATTTTTTTTCTATTTTAATAAGAATTTCAACGTCATGAAAATGCATCTCGAACCACGTCGCACCAGTGCACCCGTAGTTTTTGACACATTTCGACCTCGTTGAGATTTAGATTTGGGTCACATAAATGTGCCCCCGTATTTAGGAAGGTAATATCACTAAAATACGCGCCTAAAGCAACTACGCGTTTATTATCTTTGGGAAAGACCGTGAAATTTGCTAAACGGTCCACCCGAGTTTCTAAGTATTTTAATAAATATTTATCGAGGGCCCCGCCATTTGTTTGTTTTGTGTAGCGAGGCTCGTCTCGTTTTATTTTTTTTTTTCTTAGGCAACCTAAAACCAACTATAATTTTCTACTTGATTTGTCTCTAATAATAAAGAGGACACCTTAATCAATTAAAATGTTGGAGAGGTCCAATATTCCCTAATCCAATTAATGAGGCCCAGTAGCCGAAGGAGTAGAGACAGCCCACATTATGAATACAAAGGGTGAGACATTTTGGGCTTGTGATGAAGGGTCCAGGTCCAGGGCGTGCTGGATGCCAACAGGTCCAATTACATGAGTAAATACTCTTAGCTTCATAGGCATTTTAGCGTCCCAGGTCATTACCATCATGGAAATTTGAATTCAAACTCAGTGTATAACATAGACAATTTTTAATAGCAGATCCAATTAACAGTACAACTTTTCCCTCAAATTATTTATGTGTTTCTCCTAATGTACCCACTTGTGCAACACTTGTGATGATCAATGATGCAAAACCCAACTACAGCATGCAACGTGTCCCCTAACTGATTTTATACCTAGAAACATGCAATCCAAATCGAATTCCATTTTAACATAATCATATTTATTCGAGTGTTCAACTACACNTGACTTTCAAAACAAAAGGAGATGGCAAAAATTGATGGGCAACGAAGAATCACAGGAAAATAAAATTTTATTTTTTCACTGTTAAAGCTAACAAAGAAAGAAGAAGGCATTGGATTTGCTAAATTTAGCTTCTATAATGTTCGACAATGGAGAATAAGGTAGAAAGAATAAGATGGATGTTAAATAAGCTAATTTATTACCTTTGGGGCTTTTTTAAATATCTTCGCGCTCCTTACAGACGTGTGAATCACGCACTGAAGCCACATATGACACATAGGATAAGCCACGTTGGATAAGCGTTTATTATTCACGTTTTGAATGAGTATAAGTATTCAGTTGGCAAATGTCTAACTTTGGAGATCGGCATGACAAAGTGGGTAAAGTACAGGTGCCATTTAGGCTATTCTACCTAATCAAAATAAGATCTTTTGAGACTGTTTTGGTCATTTCGATTTCTATTCGGTGGTCGGAACGGTTCAATTAATTTTTCAAAAAATTTCTTAAAATATCATGTAAGAGTCGCAAATAGAATTTAGAACACAATAAATACGTATTATGTAGATATTTTTACAGTTTAAAAGATAATGAATCAAGGAAATATGAAAGATAGCCATTATAGATATTCATCTTATTATTCTATTACATGATAAGAGAAATTAATCAAAGATAAAAGAAATATAGATCACACGATTTAGAATATATTAATCATGATTGGACTCAAGAATTGAGTCTATTAGAATATTAAATATCTCCTAACAAAAAACTAAAGCTTTTAATTAGCTATTCATCAATATTTCAATCCACTAATTGTCGCCTATTCATTAGCAAACCCAGTAACTCAATCCCTCCCAAACCACCGGACTTAAATGCAAATAACTCATTAATGGAGACAGACTCCTCTTTCTTCAAGGAAAAGCTGATGGCAGACGAATCGTTCGTCTCACCCATGCCAGATCAAATCTCCATGGACATTAACACAACTCTGGAAAATGAAGACATTTAAACCCCAGATCCACATACCAATACTTATACTGTTCAAATCACAAAGGAAGATAAAAAAAAGAATTTATCACCCATGGATATTATTCCTTATAATAAAACTCCAACGGAAAAGAATCCTACATGATGTTTTTAAAAAAAAAAGTAATTGAATTATGGAGACCATCAGAGGCCTTTCCACTTATTGATCTTGGGGAAGACTACTTCATTGTCCGATTCAATAAATAGGAAAATATGATAAAACCTCTACAGAATGGACCTTGGTTTATATTTGGTCTTTCTCTCAGTGCAACACTGGGAACCAAATTTCGTGGCCACAAAAGCAAGATAACATTTCACTGCTATTTGGATCAGACTCCCACAACTACCCACCGATTTTTACGATGGTGAAATACTAAAAAGGTGGGTAGCATAATAGGCAGACTCCTTAAGGTGGGTGCATGCACCTCTGTAACTCTAAGAGGCTGATATGCCAGATTATGTGTTGAACTACCACTTGATAAACTAGTGAAACCGTTTGTTTTCATAGGTTCACACAAGAAAAATCCTATATGAAGGAGATGACCTATTATGCAAAAATCGTGGACACCTAGGCCACCCTACAAGACAATGTAAACTTTGGAAAAATAGCCCCATTCAAGAAAATCCTTTCATAACTACCAAATCACAACCAAACCAAGTGCAAGATGATGAAGACAATTAATGGAAGACAGTCTCCTTTGGAAAAGAAAGGAAGAAAGAAACAGATAAATTATGAACCAATACATCTATTCACGACCCTGGGATAGGTATAAACGTGAATATTTTTTATGCAAGCACTAGGAAGTACTTTACTTCCCAAAAATTCACTAACAAGAATAAGAACGCATTAATCAGTGCATCAAATAGCCCTCCAAATTTGTTAAAACCAGCGGATCATCACAATCGAAACTTGAAGAAAAAAAACAGTTTACCCTCTTACAAGAAGTAGACAATGTTTTGGACAATACCACCAACAATACCAATCATTTGCAAAATAAAAAAAATATTATATATAATTTTAATAACTTAACTAATTTTATTAAAAATAATAAGAAAAGGGACCTACCTACTAACATAAGCCACCCAAACTCCCCCACTCCCTCACACGAGCACGCCCACCTCACCAACCAATCACCTTACATGCACCCTACTAATGATAACCCTTTACCCATGAATCTCCCCAAAATTATTTCTAATAAACCCTACCCACCACTATTTGAACACACCCATACTGATCAAACCAAATCCTTGCATGATCACAACAACCAAAAATACTTGGCAACCAAACAAATCAACTATCAACAAATGGCCTACAATAATATACACGTCTCCCAGAACCAATTATCTTCAACCTCTATTAGAACACCTACGCTAAACCATTCTAACAACATGTAATCCGCAGTAATCATTGACAGCCAAGAAGCTACTCTATAAAATCCTAAGAGCAATACACCTTCTTCTATAAAACAACTTTAAACCAACAACAATGCCAAGAATTCACATATCAGTGAGAAGGCGATATCGCTTGATACAATTACAGAGAACAGTTCAACCACACAATATGAAAAATACTCCACCATCCCAAAATCAAAATCTACCACGCATGATTCTAATCCAGCCATCACTACCACAGAACCACCAACCATTGTCTTGGGTAGAGATGGGGCTGATAGGACACCTAATATCTTTCAACATCATGCTAGAGGGTAGGGAGACAGTGGTTGTGCTTTAGAACACACACTATCTAGTCTAGCTCATTTTGGATGGTGTTCGACTGGCAATGAGAAACTATATAAATCAAATTTGGATAAACAACATACTCCAGCCAGTATCTCCAAACTTGCCTGCCAACCTAGCACATGCCATGAGGGGGGAATGGAACCTTCCTACTCATTTTGTCCAAATGCAGATCCTAACTCCATCAATGGAGTTAACCTTCTTCACACCAGAGGTGGTGAGAAACATCAACCTTGTATTCACCCCTTGGAACTCACAGCCAGTTCTATCACCGGCACCCCATGCACAGAATACACAACACATGCACAACCATGGTCCTCCACATCAACCCGCAAATCCAAACCCTCTTCCAATGGATCAACTTATGGAGGAAGAGGTAGATCCAGTCAACTTAATCCCAAAAAACATAATTGAAGATTCAAACCCAGACGAAATAAAGATATTTCTATTCATAGAGATGCAAGAGCAGAGGCAGATTCCTTACTGTCCAATGGCACTTTACAAGTGCACAATGGACATAAGGCCTCTTGCGGACCCAACTATGGGTCAGCATGCGATGATTCAGGTGCCATATCAAAGGAGGAATCCGACTCTTGCACCAAGAGTGAGGGAGAATGGAGACATAAACAACCAAAATCTCAACATGAATAGAGCCACTACTTTTATAATATGGAATATTCATGGTGGAAACAACGAAGCTTTTAGGCTAAACTTCAGGGCGTTAGTCGATACTCACCACCCTAGTATGGTCGCCCTTTTGGAAACCAAAATGGACAGCCACCTCTCTCTTCTCAATCTATTTGGTTTCTTAGACATGATTGAAATTCCAGCAGATGGGCAGTCAGGAGGTATCGTAATTCTATAGAATCACACTATCGTTAATGTGCACAGTTTCGTCTGTAAGAGCCAATAGATTAGTGCCATTGTTGAGGTAATCTCTACACAAAAATCTTGGTTATTTACTTTTATTTACACTAGTACTGAATTACCCTTACAAATAAAATGTGGGAAAACCTCATCGAACAACATGCATCCTACACAGGGTCCTGGCTCGTGGGAGGAGATTTTAACGATATCCTTAGCCAAAATGAGAAAATAGGTGGTAGGCTTATTAACACTAAACGTGCTAAGCTTCTGTGGAAATGCATCAACAGTTGCAACCTTATAGACTTAGGTTTTAAAGGTTGTAAGTTTACTTGGTCAAATCATAGAAAAAATAACAAAGGCCTAATTATGGGGAGACTTGACAAAGTCTTTGCCAATGAGGAATGGATTAATCTATTTCCTAAGGCAACTGTCACACACCTGCCTAAAACACACTCCGACCACAATCCTCTTCTAATAGAAATTATTCCTAAATTAAATTGTAGTGCCAACAAACCCTTTATATTGGAAACTTTTTGGTGTAGACGCTCTCAATTTATTAATCTTGTGAATGATAGCTGGGACAACACTAGCTATACACAAGCTTCTTCCAAATTTATTAGCAACATTAAAGAATGGAAATCAAAAACTTTTGATGATATCTACAGGAAGAAAAAGAACATTCTAGTTAGACTTAGAGGAATTCAAAATTCTGCTAACTACACTATTGTCACACCTCCTTTTTCTCTACACCCGCAAGGGCGTAAAGGAGTTTTTCACTTAAAGGACAATCGAAACGGGATTTGTTATAAATTTTAGAGTCGCCACTTGAGAGATTAATGGTGTCCCAAGTCACCGGGTGAATCCCAAACCGAGGAAATTATGACTCTGTTAACAGTCCGCGAACCAGAAATCCGAGTAAGGAATTCTGTTAACCCGGGAGAAGGTGTTAGGCATTCCTAGATTCCGTGGTTCTAGCACGGTCGCTCAACTGTTGTAGTTGATTTTATCTAATTTCAAAACATGTTCTAACTTATGTGCCTTTTATTAGTAACCCGCTTTTATTATTTTTTTTCTATTTTAATAAGAATTTCAACGTCATGAAAATGCATCTCGAACCACGTCGCACCAGTGCACCCGTA